>JACEFO010000922.1:0-27974 GCA_015342445.1 Digitaria exilis
TAATCTCTCGCACGGGCCCGAGTAATAGGCCCCATAAGGTGGCGCCTGTGCTAGATATGGTGCTAAATATGTGCTGCTGGTGGTAAGATGTACTCGTGTTAATGTCCTCATCACTCGGTCTGAGCAATGCTCAAAGGTCCCAAGCCGCCGAGCACCAGCCATGCACCAGAGGTGATGTTCGTCTCTAAAATATCATAATAGCTTATTCATACATGGGTTGGCTCCCTCAAACACACAACAAAATTGTGGTGCTCTAGAGAATCCCATGATGACCATGGAGTTGAAGCCTTTTCACTTGTCTTTCTGAACCGTCTTGGCACTCGTCCTCTAATGGTGTCTAAGAACGCAAGTAGGGGTCCGGGGGACTTTTGTTTAGATATCCATCCTTGGGGTGCACGAGCTTTGCTTCACTACCGTAAGGGAGAGATGTTGACACAATGGTTTATACATGTTCGGGCCTCCATGGGAAATTGTTGGCATGATATCCCCTAATGGATAAATGAACCCTAATGGGCCACCCTATAGGTCGGTCTATAACAATACGTGTTGACCAAAGCATAATCTATTGAAGGCGGGACGTATCAAGGAAGATCTTTAGTATTAGGCAAGATAAAGATATACTTGTAAAAGACTCCTACTCCTACTCCTACATGATTTTCCTTTGTAAACTCTGCCCCTTCGGATATATAAGGAGAGCATGGACCCTTTGCTACAATCAATTTAATACAAAGTACAACATACATGACGAGGGGTATAACGCAATCTGTAGCCTGAACCTATCTAAAATTCGTCTCTTGTGACCTTCGGCTCAAGGATCTCGATGACTTAGTTCCTAAACCCTCTCTCAGGGTACCCCCTCAAGGTTGTCGGTTTAATTCTACCGCTAGCAGAGGTTTAGATGTAACCCCCATTTAGAGATTTGGCACAGGGGTGCAACACGCGCAACGATGTGAAACCCTCTCTCACACGTGATGTGAGAGAGGATTTAGACAGATTCAGGCCTCATGGCGGATAACGACCCTACGTCCTGTTTGGAGGTGCTATCTTTCTATTCACTTGTTCCAATCTGTCCCGCTACTGGGCTGGGACTGCCCTATTTTTAGCCTATGCCCTGTAAGAGGCTCAAAGAATATCTGGGGTGCGTCCCCCTGATGCCGAACCCAGGGGAATATCATCTTTTTCTTCGATTCCTGATGTTCTGGGCTGGCGTCCCATTCTCTGAGTTCCTCCAGCTAGTGCTGGAGGCCCGCACCATGCACCTAGTGCAACTTACTCCCAATGCGGTCATCACCCTCGCCATCTTGGTCCACGCCTACGAAATGTTCGTGGAGTCTAGCTGTCGGTGAAGTTGTTCTTTCACTTCTTCTCCTCTCGGCACCCGCTCCGCTTCGCCCGTGGCCGGGGTGTCTTGATAGTTCTTAACAAATAACCTTTGTTAACAAGAGCATAACTTAATCCATAAACTTAGAATAGGGCTTTTAAACTAACTATTTCCACAAGTTTTTGTTGATTGTTTATGTAGGTCTCTGGGTGAAAATATCAAGAAAAGAGAAAATGAGATACATGAAACAGTTGGTTCACCGGCTGCATGTTTTTTCAAAGGATTCAAACGAAAGGGCCTATTGAAGTCAATTGAAGTCATCGTCGACGAAAAATAGAACAAGGCCACGTCCACATCCCCATCACATAAGTCGGTGACCGAGAGCATGCAGTGTGGAACTGGCCAGGCCCAGGGATGGTCGCCACCACTGACTCTGTGGTGACTTGGTGCCATGTTTTCTTGAGGCAGTTTCTGAGGCGGTTCCCAAGGTTGGCAACATCTTCTACCATACTTAGATCATTTCGAACTGACCTATAGGCTATATAAGCGTAGGTACCCCTGTACTCAGCAATCAAAGAATTCAATCTCTATCTATAAAAGAACGAGTAGAATTGAAAACGTTTATCACCCAATTTGGGTCCACCTTACCCCTCACGTTGGACCCACATGTAAGGGTCAACGAGGTAGGAAGGGGGTCAAACCCACCAAAACTGATATATAGAAAATGTTTCTACCAAAATAAAAAAAATTTGTCACCCCATGTTTTTCTACCCACCGAAATCTATTTTTAACTTTCCCCAAAATTGTTTTTTCTTTCATACTAAAAAACTCGGATCTTCTTTCGCTCCTGTCCACGAGGAGCTCCGCAACACCCACGCCGGGCCTGCTGCCGTGGGGTGCCCAGCCCGCCCGCAGCACCAGCGCCGTCACGGGCCGCCGCTCAAGCCGCCTCCTGGCACCCGCGCTGCCACGCCGCCGCACATCCAATTCAAAACAAGTCAAGCAAAAAACAGCAAGCAACTATGCGTGGGCCTTCACGGGCCCGGCTGCGTGGTCTTCCTTCCTCGCCCTCGGACATGGCTTCCTTGGCAGGACGTTGCGGCGAGGCTTTTCCTCACTACTAGAGAAACCTAGCATTAGTACTGGGCGCAAAGCCACATTAGTACCGGTTATGCGCCCGGTACCTGAGCTTCCAGTACTAAATGGGCAGCCCGTAGTACCGGCTGCAACAACCGGTACTAATGGGCCGCATGGGTTGGGGGGTCGGCCAGCTAGTACCGGCTGGTAATACCAGCCAGTACTAACTGGTTTTGAGCAAAAAAATAAAAAAAAATTTGTAACCTTACCCGGAGCTCGCACACGCGCAACGTCGCAAGTCACACGATTTTTTCAACGCGTAAATGAGCGTGTGCGGTTCGTGGGATTCGAACTCACAACCTCTGGCCTCGCGCATAACCCCCTCTACAATCCCACCTATGCATCCGTTGTGATTGAGTGGATATGCTTTCCTTTGAACTATACCCCATTGACCCTTTTAGTACCGGCTCATAACACCAGCCGGTACTAAATGCCAAAATTTAGTACCGGCTAGTGTTTACGAGTCGGTACTAAGTGCACGGGGCCTCGTGAATCCCCCGGGACCATTTAATACCGGCTGGTAACACCAAGCGGTACTAAATGGTGCCATTTAGTACCGGCTGGTGTTACTAGCCGGTACTAAATGGTTCGAGAGCCCTTGGAACCCCAGGGACACGTTAGTACCGGGTTTTAAGACAACCGGTACTAAAGTGAGAGGGACAGATGCTTGATTCTCTACTAGTGCCTACTCGGCTGCATGCTCCAAGCTCCGGCGGTCCGGCTGGCTGGCAACAGACGACCTCGTACACAAGGAAGAATAAAATAGTACAAGGCCACACAAGGGCACCGTGGACATGGAGCCATGGAGGATTTGATTTGCTTGGTGTTTCTTTTATGGAGATGTGAAGCAACGAGATGCCGCATGCATGTGTGAGAAAAACTGAACTCAGAATTGGAGCGGTTGGGAATTTTAGGGCTACATGGTTTTACGAGAGATCACGACACAAGCTATTTCTTTTGTTTTTAATACAGGGAGACATAAATATGTGTTGCTACCAATCTTAATTAGGAAAAGATATTTTTCCCTCCATCGTTGAGTAGTGGTACATCCAAACAAATCCAACGTTAGTGAACAAAATAATTTCCTTTGTGATAGTAATAGTCTATATTCGTGGTACATGGTTGATGATTGAAAGAAGTAGGGTATAAATATAATTAGGTTTGAGGATTTAAGATGAACTAGTAAATTCAAGAATAAACAAATAAACAAATAGAAACAAGGCATGTGCAGTGGGAGCAAACGCAATGAAGAATATATAATTTTCTAACATAGATGCGTGGACAAATTATCACAAATATTTTTATAAAAAAACTATTAAATATACAATAATGGCAATGGAAAAGAAAAAGGAGACGTGTGACATCTCATATTTGTAAATAGAAGAAAAGACAATTTATATCACGTGCGTGTCGCACGTGCGTTTTTGCTAGTGTAATTCAAACATAGAAGAGATAGTTCTAGGAGGGAAGAAAGAGGAGAGAAACCTCTAATCTATTAGAATTATAAGTGTTTGAGGGAGAGATTAGAAGGTGATTAGAGCGTAATTAGAAGAGGATTCAAGCTGATTGAATTGGGTTTTCGGCTCCTTCGATTTGTACCTTATTGGATTCATACATTTGAGTAAGTTTCCAAGTTCTTCTTTTGATTACTTTATTGATAAGTTATTTCTTGATATTAATTGTTTGTGGAACGTGTGTTCGCTATCCAGGTGTATGAGACCCTCACGATAGGGTAATCCCGCGTAGCACTGTGGATAAGTATTTCAAGTGTAGACGTGGTGTCTGTGCTTAGAAATTCCATTTGTTTGTTCAGGGTCTTACCAGTAAAAGGAGGAAGGTGTCAAAGGTGACAACTTTGACATATAGCTAGTACTTCTTCCCTCTCTATCGAGAACTTAGAGTAGTGGTTTTTATACCTTAAGGATCTTTCGGATAAAAGATCATACTAAGTCACCAAAGCAAAGAGATAGATAAAATTTCCCACATTGAGAGTTTTTATTGGAGAAAAGAACAACATTTTATTAAGATTCAATCTCTCATTCCCAACTCCTAGGGTAGTTTAGTGTTAAAATACTTATATTCTATTCCCTATGGATTTCAATATCCTGAATACTTCCGGTTGAAGTGCTACATCGGTATTTCCGCGCGCTTGTGGAATTGTAAGAGTTAAGAAACACCAACAAGCATTCTGGAGCTGTTGCCGGTCAACGGTTGTCATAGCTATTTTTAGCCCAGTTGCTTGTTGATTGTCTCTTATGTCCTTTTATCTTTCTTATTCTATCTTAACCCCAGCTACCTAGAAAGGTTATCATTGTAAACACCTTTCATCTTTTCTATCCATTAATGGAGCCTAATTCTATTAGATATCTTTCTGCTCTAAAGCGTGAGTTGTTAGAGCTACCAAAATCTTCAAACCAATCCAGTCCGATGGCTATCAGCTCCGCCCAGGCATTATTGCCATGGTTCTGGAACAACCCTTCTCTGGTTTTGAGCTTGAAAATCCATATCATCATTTGCAGGAATTTGAAAGTTGTGCTTATGCCTGTGCATCCCAGGCATAGCACAAGAACGTTAAAATAGATATTGTTCCTTTCTCACTTTAAAGAGAAAGCGGAACAATGGTACACAATTTCATAGATAAGGTAGAAGGTGATTGGGAAAAATTGCAGGAGAAATTCTGCATTGCATTTTTTCCCCATAAACCACAGTGCTTCCCTATGTAAACAAATCCTCAATCTCCAGCAATGGGAAAAGGAGTCAATAGGGGCAGCATAGTCTAGATTTTTATGTTTGAAACACGCCGACCCAGACTTATCTCTCCATAACCATGTCATGTTACAACACTTCCGGTTAGGATTAGATAAGGAATCTGTATTGCTATTGGATATTACCGTCGGAGGATCCTTTATGCACAAGACTATAGAAGGAGAAGCTTTGTTAGTGTTGACCGTTCTTAACTCTGAATAATCTTTGTCAGCAAAAGCATAAATTAATCATTAAACTTCGAATAATGCTTTTGCACTAACTCTTTCCACAAGTTTTGGTGATTTGTGCTATGTAGGCCTCGATAGGTGAAAGTATTAATAAAAAGAGGAGGAAGATACATGAAAACAACTACAATACGTTGCACGCTTTTCAAAGGAACCAAACAAAAGGCTTATCAAAGTCCACTGAAGCCATCGTCAATGAAACACGGAAAAAGGCCCAATCCATGACCCACCACGTGAAGGAGGTGGCCAGGAGCCTATAGCGTGGGACCAGTCGAACCCACAGACCGGCCGATCCACTGCTGACACCGTTGGCACCAGGCTTTCATGAGGTGGTGCTAAGGCAGTACCCAAGGTTGGCAATGTCTGCTACCATACTTAGATAATTTTGAATCGACCTATAGGCATATGTAAGCGTGGATACCCCCCTGTACTCAGTAATCAGAGAATTCATTTGTAATTCAGACATAGAAGAGATAGCCCTAGGGAAAGGAAGAGGAGAGAAGTCTCTGATCTATTAGAATTAGAAGTGTTTGAGGGAGACATTAGAAGGTGATTTGAGCGTGATTAGAAGAGGATCCAAGATTGATTGGACTGTTCTTCGGCTCCTTCGATTCTGTACCTCATGGATTCATACACTTGACTAAGTCTCCAAGTTCATCTTTTGATTAGTTTTTTGATAAGTTATTTCTTGATATAGATTGCTTGTGGGAACGCGTGTTCACTATCCTGGTGTATGGGACCCTTGCTGAGGATAATCACCGTGCGACACTGTGGATAAGTATTTCGTGTGTGGACATGGTGTCTAGACTTAGAAATTCCATTCGTTTGCATAGGGTTTTGCCAGTAAAAAGAGGAAGGTGTCAAAGGTGACAACTTTGACATATAGCAAGTAGTTCTTCCCTCTCTGCCGAGGCTTTATAATAGTGGTTTTATACCTTAAGGGTTTTTTAGATAAAAGATCATACTAGGTCACTGAAGCAAGCAAGGGATAGAAATTTCCCACCTTGAGAGTTTTCACACTATCTTAAGATTCGACCTCTCTTTCCCAACTCCTAGGGGTAGCTTAGTGAGAAAATAATTCTATTCTGTTTCCTGTGGATTTTGATACCTTGAATACTTCCGAGTGAAGTGCTACGTCAGTATTTCCATGCGCTTGTGGAATCGTAAGAGTTAGGAAACACCAACAGTTAGATTGAATTTTAGAAAAAACCTCCTTTACCACAGATCACCTATCATAGAAGAAGTTTTAGAGGAAGAAGATCAAATTTCAAATTCTAAATCACCTTCTAAAACTTCTCCCGAACCAAGCATAGCTAGCAAGGAGGACGAGGAGATACCCTTGAAGGATATCTTCGACTTTAAGGATCATATAAGGTACCCTTGCTATAAAATACAGGAGGCTCCTAAGCAAAATCTCGAACCGTGAGATAAAAACCATTTTAGAAAAATAGTTCAAGAATTAGCCTCAATTATGAGCTATGAATGGTTACATGAGGGGAAACTTTCTTATGAGCCAGATAAGATTAGTGCTCCTTCTTCAACCATTCAATGCTTCATTCAAGGAGTTCTTGTCATGGTCTAGTATAGTCCCACTGTTGGTGTCAATATAATATCTCCCTCTTTTGCACGCATGTGTTTAGGGGAAGAAATTTTGACATCTATTAAAACCTTGAAATATGGACCACGATATGTAAAACAAGGAATTGGGATTATACTCAAGGTGTCTGTTTGACATAATAATGTGGAACTTCTCGTGAATTTCCCTATATTCAAAGACACTGACTTCAATATTATGATCGGGCAACCCGTCGAGCAGCTTTTCATAGATGAAACAACACTAGGAAAGTTGGATATTGCCCTTGGGAGGAAAACCTTCTCAGTGCCAATCGCACAAATGATAAACACAAAGGCAGAAGAAGTACCCCAAGAAGAGCGAATTAAGGAAGTCAAGGCTGTTTTGTTATATGAGCCTCTGGAATCATCTTTAGGAAAAGATGCAAATCTCTCATTAAGGAAGAAGATGATCCAGGAGAAACCTTAGAACTTCCCATTCATGAGTAGCCGACCTGACCTCCTATTGAGCTGAAACATTTGCCTAAAGGTCGAAAATATGCCTTCCTTGATAGCGAATCTGAATACCCGTCATCATTGTTGGCAGCCACTAAATGCCACTTTTTGCCGCCAACCTATGCAAATAACGATGGAACTTGCATGATGCAAACATAATATTCTATTTAAACTAATGAGTTCCATGAGTTTTGTTCATATTGTACAGGAACTATATGTCATATGGTACACAAATACAAGTATATGTGAAGCATAAGTTGAGGCCATACATAATTCTGGATATGTCTACAAAAGGGACACTTGGACATGGTGCAAAAGTTACCCAAATCATATATTTGACAGAACCATGTTGAAGGGCTCTCCGAGATGATTGAAATGGACACTTGGATCACCCAATTTGGAGTCCAGACAGAAATGTTATGCCACCCGGAAGATCGCCGGCGCAGCCTGGCTGGCTGGCTGGCCGGCCTGGCCATAGCCGTCCGACCAGAGGTTGGCCGGCCAGCCACAAAATGGCCAGACGGCCGGCCACTGAGGCCATTCAAGCTCAAACTTCACTAGCATGCAAAGAACATGTTTCCAAGTCATCCCAACTGGAGTTTGCTCAGTTGGTGCATCCTATGGTCAAAAAACCTAAAGCCAGGGGTGAGGAGGCCCACTTGCATGCAACACATGGGCACGATCCATGGAAAATGCCTACATGGACAACATGCACTCATCCAGAAACAAGTCAGTGGAACAGAGGAACGAAGATGGGCATAGCGCGAGCCGTCCGACCCCAAATTGGCACGTTGAAGCCAAACTCCAATCCCACTAACTTGAGGAGATGATCAGGAGCGTCCACGAGAAGGCGGTGCCGAAACGGATGAAATCCCTGCCCGGCCGGCCCAGGCTAGGCCGGCCAGCCTGCTGCATGGGAGTTACGCGATGATACTTCACGTGCCCGTCGCTCCACCTGTTGGCGTCAGTGCTATAAAAGGCGACCTTCACCTGCACTTCTTCACCAAACCATACACCATTCTTGGAGAGAAGAGTCCACAAGATGTAGCTCTCTACTTTAGTGTAGATTATCTAGGGAGAGTGTAAGGTGTGGGTTCGCTTCGATGACAGCCAAGCTGGGTTGAGAAGAGTCAGGTTCCCTCGGTCCTTCTCTGACATTGTAGCCACATCGGAGGAATCAAGCTTCAGAGTTTATCTTCAGTATGTTTCTTGTCTCTCTTCAGTATCTTGCTAGTACTTCTCATTTAGTTCAGCATTTTACTTATTTACTATCATTGATCTGTGGGATCCCTTGTCTACGTGAGCACTGTACTGCTTATTTGGGGTTTCCTCATAAGCCCTTCTGGTTGGGTCGAGGTCAGTAGCTGATAGCTTAGGTGTGGTACCTGTGCTTGATAGCTACCTTGGGTTGTGTTCCATCCCATGGTACCATTGTAGTAGGCGGCAGGTGGTGACAGCCTTGTCTGCCCTTTGTAGTCCACCACGTATGGTGTTTTCATAACAATAGCTTGCTGAGCCCCGGGGACCCCTTATCATCGCAGTCTGGGTCCCCCCGCTCTAACCGTCGAAGCAGATCATGTTAGTAGATAGTAAGACGTTTGGGTAACGAGTTGGCTAACTAAAGTTAGGCCCTCTACCCTCATATCTTTCTCCTATGGTGGGTCCGGTTGAAGAATTCTAGGCTTAGTCGCGTCTACCGTTCCTTGGATTCGATATCCAGGTTTTACTCCCCTGGTGAAAAGCTACAATGGTCTCTGTGCACTTGCGGAGTAATACGGAGTAATTCGTTAGGCTAAGGAGTGCCAACAATCATCAGTGATAAACTTTCAGACGAGGAGGCATCCAAGTTAGTCGCCATCTAGAGAAGCATATATTTGTTTTCGTCTACTCACTGGAAGATCTCAATGGAATTAGCCCAAATCTCTGTACTCATCGAATCCCCATTGATCCAAATATCACACCTTCCAGGGAACCTCAGAGGAGGGTAAATCATGAGATGAGAGATGTGGTTAAGAAAGAGGTTTAGAAACTCTTGCACGTTGGGATTATATACCTCGTGCCACATAGTGAGTGGGTAAGCCCTGTTCAAATTGTTCTTTAAAAGGGAGGAATGACAGTTGTGAAGAATAATAAAAATGAACTCATACCCCAAGGCACCGTCACCAGATGTAGAATGTGTATAGATTACCAGGAACTTAACTTGGCAACTAGGAAGGACCACTTTCCCCTTCCCTTCATCGATGAGATGCTGGAATGTTTGGCAAATCATTCATTCTTTTGTTTCGTTGATGGGTATTCTGGTTGCCATCAAATCCCCATTAATCCTGATAATCCAAGCAAGACTACTTTCACATGCCCTTACGGTACCTACGCTTATCGTAGAATGCCTTTTGGGTTATGCAATGCACCCGCATCCTTCCAAAGGTGTATGATGTCCATTTTCTCAGACATGATTGAGGAAATCATGGAAGTTTTCATGGATGATTTTACTATCTATGGAAAAACCATTGATGATTCTCTTGAAAATTTAGATAGGGTTTTGCAAAGATGCCAAGCAAAGGACCTGATTTTAGACTGGGAAAAATGTCATTTCATGGTCCGAGAAGCTATAGTCTTGGGACATCTTGTTTACGAAAGGGGAATAGAAGTGGATAAGGCAAAAATAAAGGTTATAGATCAACTTCCACCTCCCATGAATATTAAAGGGATTAGAAGTTTCCTAGGCCATGCAGGGTTCCATAGGCGTTTCATAAAGGATTTTTTCTAAAATAGCTAGACCCCTTACTAGTCTTTTGGCTAAGGAAACCCCCTTTGAATTCAAAGATGAGTGTTTAGATTCTTTTAACACCCTTAAGAAGGTACTCATCTCTGCTCCAATGATTCAACCCCCTGATTGGATTCTCCCTTTTGAAATTATGTGTGATGCTAGTGATTTTGTTGTTGGTGTGGTTTTAGGCCAAACTAAGGACAAGAAGCATTATGCAATTACTTATGCCAACAAGACCCTAACTGGAGCTCAATTAAATTATGCCACAACTGAAAAAGAACTCCCAGCTGCGGTCTATGCTATCGACAAGTTTAGATCTTATTTGGTAGGAGCCAAGGTCATTATTTATACTGATCGTGCTGCCCTAAAATATTTGGTTACCAAGAAAGATGCTAAACCTCGCTTACAACTATGAATTCTTTTACTCCAATAATTTGATTTCGAAATTAAGGATAAAAAGGAGTAGAAAATACTGTTGTAGATCATTTGTCTTGTCTGCAAATCACTAACATGCAGGAACTCCCTATCAAGGATTTCCTACGAGATGACATGTTGCTCACGGTGACGGATATAACCGCTAGTATGCAAACATTGTGAATTTTATGGTTTTTGGATATGTGCCGCTAGGAGGAGATAATAGAAAGCTCTTATATGAAACTCAATTGTCACATTTGGACAATCCTTACCTCTACAGAGTATGTGCCGATGGATTACTCAGAAGATATGTCTTAGTCGAGGAAGGAATTCAAATCGTAGAAAAATGTCACACAACAACATATGGAGGCCATTATGGATCATTTGATGTGTGGGGTATGGGACCATTCGCAAAATCAGAAGGATATGAATACATCTTGTTTGTTGTGGACTATGTCTCAAAGTGGGTAGAAGAACTCCCTTGTAAAGCTGCTGATGCTAAACATGCCAAGAAGATGTTCCATTAAGTTATCTTTCCTTGATTTGGAACACCTAGACTGATAGTAAGTGATGGAGGGTCACATTTTATTGATAAGACTTTCCAAATTCTTCCGAGAGATTTCGGATCAAAGCACAATATTGCAACTCCGTACCACCCTCAGACTAGTGGCCAAGTAGAAACCTCAAATAAACAGATCAAGAATATTCTTCAAAACACTGTCCATGAAATGGGGAAAGGATGGAGAAGGAAATTGCTAGATGCACTATGGGCTTATTGAACAGCCTATAAAACTCCAATTGAAATGTTCCCATTCCAGCTTGTGTATGGGCAAGCATGCCATCTACCAGTGGAGTTGGAGCATCATGCATACTGGGCAATCTGAAAATGGAATATGGACCTCTAACTGGCAGGACGAACTCAGAAATCCAAACTCTTTGAACTAAAAGAGTGGAGAGAAAAAGCATATCATAGTGCTAAAGTATACAAGCAAGAATAAAAAGATGGCATGATGAAAGAATCAAGCGGAAGGAATTCAAGCCAGGAGACAAGGTTTTATTATTTAATTCTAGAGTCAAGCTCTTCAGACACGAAAAATTGCACAGTAAAAATGGAATGGGCCATATATTGTTATCAACACTTCTTCACATGGAGCCATCACCCTCCAAGACGATGAAGTTAAGAACTTTAAGGTAAATGGACAACATTTAAAAATTTTATTAGAGCCTGATAATTTAAATAGAGATGTAGAAGAATTAGAATTAGTGGAGTTAGCCCATTCTACAGGGCATGATATTGGGCCTCGTAAGCATTTTTGAAAAAAGGGTAAGTCAGGGCGCCGCCTCCTCAAAGGGGAGGATGAGGCGTGGTAGACGAGGGCCGACCGACTCCCCTGGACCAACTAGACCCACAGGAAAGCCACAACCTTCCACATTTGGTCTAGAGGTAAATTATGAAGTTTTAAAGCATTTCCATATTATGTCAAGTCATTCCCTCGAATAGACCACAACCAAACCCCTATATAAGGACCCCCAGACCTCTACTCCATTCATTCCATCATCAACCTGACTTCCTCTGCCTCCTCAAGCTCTAAGCCATGGCTCTGGTCCCCTTCCATGCTCACGCCTCAACCCCTAGCATGGAGATCGACCCACAAGCTCCGATAATCCTTGCACTCCCTGCACCAGCCGTTCCTAAGATCATCACATATGTAGCCGCCATCCCTGCACCTCCAGCTGCCGCACCTATGATGCCGAAGCTGAGAGGCACCGGCAAGGGATCGGCTGGCCTAGGGACCGGCCGGGCCCCTACCAGACTAAGGAGGCTCCCACGTGAAGGAAACGAGGGCCCAGATGCTGCAGCGCTTCTAGAAACTTAGAGAGGAAGGGTTGCTTGCTCGTGCTAATAGAGTAACAGAGGTTCTCCCTCCAAGATCGATTGCACGACATATCCCTCCGCCACCAATCAAGCACCCCTGTTGGACATGACGAGAGTGATGTGGAGGCACCAGCTCCTGCTCCAGCCAATGGAGGACCTCTCACTCTCCTTCATCTCTCCGCTAAAGTCCGCCTCCTTCAAGCTCATAACATGTATATCTTAGAGGAGTAGAGGTGAATTGACAATAGACTTGGAAAGCTCTACATGTGCTTGAAGCTGCAAGGGACAACCATGATCTCTTTCGCATAGGGCTGACCTATAGGATGGAGAATTTAGATGCTAGCTTGACTCCTTCAAGGACGTCTCTAGGAATTTAGGAAAAAGGGGCATTCATTAGAGTATTAAAGATTCTTAGTGTCTAAAGAGTCTTAGTGTTTTATTGAGTTGTGCGAAATCTTCCTTTTATATAATGAATGCCATGAATAAAGAATGCTTTTCTCCATATTTTACTGTGAATATATTTTGTCCCTCAAAGAAAACACATGTTCGAAAACATGTGTAGGGGTGTCGTCGCGCACAACAGTACACATGCACGATAACCGAGCCCATAGGGACCGACCGGACCCCCGACGAGCGCCATTCGGCCCACTTTTGCGCCACGTGACTGGTTTGCATCTCTTTTACCCCCAGTGTTTACGATACCTCTCGTACTGTCTCTAAATTCGTGAAAAATACATAAATAAATAATTTGCCTTAAGATATTGATATATTAAAATGAATTTGCCATGATAATGTTTGTTTAGAAAAATCTAGGATCTGAATTTTCTTTGATCTGATATTTGGACTTACTGAAATAATTAATTCAAATAGCTCAATGTTCGCGGTCGATTACACGGACTTTTACCGCCAACATTTCCCAGGATTTCATTGGATCAAGACTAAAATCATAATAAAACTGGTTGATTCTAACAAATTCCACAAGTTTTGTATGATTTGTGAATACAGGGATGATCACTTGCAAAAAGGGGAAAACTGGAGCAAAATCCTGTCGGCAGGCATGCTCTTGGCCGCCCGACATACATTAGGCCGCCCGGCCACCCCTCAAGGCCATCACAAAGCTTTTGTTCCATGGCATGCCTAACACGTTCCGAATTCTAGAAGGCCAAAAAATAAGAGAAAGTACATGCAAATAACTCGAAGGGCCAAGTTCATGCATGTACATGTACATGATATGATGTTTGGACTTACTCCATGGGGAACTACCATATAGACAACATGCATCCGTCTAGGAGTATGCCAGCACGACGGTTTCCCAAGAGGCCTCCTGTTGATGGCGCTTAGTAGGTAAAAACAATCTTAACAAAACATTATATTTGAAATATTGTCAAACTAAGAGTGATCTATTGGAATTACTGAGGCTAGTCAAAAAGGTCATGAAAAAAATGTTGAGAAGGGAGAGGGATGGAACTCACACTTTTTAGATAGGTGGGACATGTGCAAGTAGCAAATGGGTGATCCTGAGACAAATGAAGTTCTAGTTATCGTAAAATAGCATATGGTTCTTGTTTGACGTTATTTTGTCGTGACGAATTATATTTGGGTCGACTTTTTGAAGCCAGAAAGAGAGAAATAACATACGTGTATGTGCCTATATATGTGCATGTATGAAAAGCGTTTGGAGTAAAACATGCAGAGTTCTTGTTCAGATCGTACGTGCATGCAACTCGCAGGCATGGTGTCCACTGTCCAGCACATGCGTCGAGAGTACGAGTTAACTCTTTAAGAGATCCATGGCCGATGATTAGCAGCTGATAGCAGCTTGTAGCTGTCGACCTACAGGATGGTTGTTGCTTGTATGGTGCCCATACACGTGTATGGCGGTGGCGTACGTATCCTGATCGTGTACAATACATGGTGTCATACGCCCGGGGCCGCATGACAGCCGGTGTGAGTTAGAAAGTTCTAGAAGCCACAGAAGGTCCTGGAAACCCCGTCGTCATTAGCGGTAAGCTGATATCTCAATTAGAAATTGAACACCGAGATAATCTCCGGGAGTTTTGGCAGAAGATAAGCACGTACATGGAATACGTTCATACGTATGTGTGTGCTGGCCTCTGTTATTAGCCTGTGTTGTGGACTTCATTTGATTAAGGCCCACGTGCAGCGAAGAGTCCTGGGGTCATCGATGGTAACGTGATCAGCCCAGACTCTGGATAGCTATCCTTCAGCTGGCTTGGACGAGAAGCAAGTAACAAATTAACCGGCAGATACTGTATCTGGCCAACGAAATCGAGGCGGCCGTGGCGCAGTAGATAACGACGCCAGGCGAGAACTCCGGACGGGCGACACCCTAATCCCTGCCTATATAATCTCCTTGCCTCTCAGCGTGAGAGGCTAATTCTTTTCTTATATCGACGGCTAATCCTTTTCTTATATCGACGCGCCGCCGCCGCCAAGGAGAGAAGGAGCTGCAGTTCCTCCCATCGGGCGCTGCTGGAGGAAGAAGAAGGGAGTTGCAGCCGTCGACCGTCAAGCCTTCGCAAGTCCAGAGCCGGCTGCCGCAACCATCATCACCGAGCTCTGCCGTCCGTCGTCGCGACAAGGCCGGCGACTCCCTTGAAGTCTCACGAAGCCGGCGAGGGCGTGCACGTCTCTTTTTGTCTTCGGTGCAGGTTGATCCCTCGTTCTTCCTCTTCCTGGGTTCTAGATGCATGCGCACGCACATCACGTCCGATTAGGAGGTGTTGTCACTTCTTAACGTCAATTCTTAAATCAACGTAAGAAGGTACTCGATTTATAATGTAGCTCTTAGAAAGAGATTCTGCAAGCGCACATAATATATCGATGTAGCATTTCACCTTGGGGAAACCCAGGGTATCGTATTTATATTTTCGCAGGGAAGTCTTGGTTAAAGAGAATTGATGAATAATGAGATAGATCTTTTCAGAAATAAACACTCAATAATCTCAGGGGGATAAATACACCTAAGTGTAGGATAATGGTCAAATGAATGACCGGATAGAAGGTTTGAACGACCAACGACACACACAGGAGCCTCAAATCTTTAGAAAAGGAAAGACGCTGGGAGAGACCGGACTTACTAAGCTTTCTACTCAGAGCTAAGCTACTATAACCTTAAACCCAGAACCTAGCTTAGATATCGGGAACAAAGCTTGCTTCGACGACTGCAGCGGGGGGAACTCAGACTGGGATGAGAGAGGGGTTCCCCCAGGCCCAGCAACTACTGTTATGAATACACCCGAACGTGGTGGACTACAAAGGACGGACAGGGCTGTCACCACCTGCCGCCTACCACATCACTTCCGTGGGTGCAACACACTTCCTAGCTAACACTAAGTCAGACACCACGTCTGCACTTAATGTTAGGATTTCCTCTGGATACCTTCAGAAGAAAACCCCGTCCTTCCAAGGCGTCTTACGGCCTTGGTCGAGACTAGAAAACCCGCAAGATAAATCCCGATAGAGCTAAACTACACTCTAGACCTAAAACTATAGGAAACAATCCAAAAAGGGAAGGTAAATAAAGATAAGCTTATAAATGCTCTGAAGATAGAAGATATATATATATTGAACTCTTCAAAAGAAGGAAAGGATACAAGAGCTTTACCAGAACTCCGAGGAACTCCGGAACTAGCTCAATTCGACTCTACTCCCAACTCTAATCCTAGACTAAGAAAAGGGAAAAATGGAAGAGCTCCTAAACTTCAAGAGGAGTAATGTGTAGTGGTGTGTAGTGTGTGTCTTGGAGTGAAGAGGAGGGTCCTTTATATAGCCTTTGGACGTTGGTTGCAGCTGGCCCCACCTCCTAACCGTCATAACCGTCCCTTGAGGGAAGGAGGTGGGCCATTGGAGCCGAGGGGAGGCCGGCCGGCCTAGGGGAGGCCGATCGGCCTCCACCTGGCGCCTCTGGCCACCGCCTTTGCTCTGGACGGCCATGATCACGTCCCAATGACGTTTAAGTGTGCTTCTCTGGCGGTTACGGCCGGTAAGTTAGGTAGGTGGGCCCTTCAATCCTTGTACAAAGCATCCTAGGCCTTTCGAGTCCCTTAATCAAACAGACATTGGAATCAATGTCCCTGATCATCTTCATTGTGTTTCCTCTGCATGGACGAAGTTTGACACGCAAATGTGCCAGGGCCAGGCTGGCCGGCCAAGGGGAGGCCGGTCCGCCTGGGTCTGAGCCCAATTTGGGTGAAATTTCACCAATAGGTCCCTGTAGGCACAAATCATCCAAAACTTGTGGAATTTGTTAGTAATAAACATTTTATGTATGAAACATGGCATGAAACCCAACATTGCATGAAACCCTTGTTTCTCCCGAAATGTTGACGGTCACCGAAAGGTTTTAGCGACCGTCAACACGCCCCCAAGCTTAGACTGTTGCTCGTCCTCGAGCAATGCTAAAAATCAGATTCGGAGGGTCAGGAGTTGCGTCAATGTTTATGCCCAACAAATACCCTGCTCATACGCCAATACTATCCATAGGTAGATTGAATAAGTTGGCATCTGTAAGATTGCATACCTTTCTCACCTGTGGGGCTTATAGCGGTAGTTCTTCGTCTTGGGTGGTTGAGAGCCTGAACGGTCCTTTTCAGAGTGCTCCCTGCAGCTGTTCAGGTTCCATCTCGGAGATAATTTTTTTTCCAAAAGCATGGTTAATCTTTCCCCGGTGGTACTCTAAGTCACTCAAGGTGTATATCCTCACTCTTGCCCACTCACTCTCTCTTTTCATTTTGTTTCAGGGCTTTTGGACTAAGGTTTTAGGAGAGGCGAATGTGCATACCTTGGCTATCTTTGTTGCCGAGCCGAAGAGTGGTTCACAAGAGTTGGTACTCATCAAATCCCGATCTTTGGAATTTGTAATTTTCAGGGAAGAGGGAGAGAATGGACTCACACATGGAAGATCATCATCACTCTTTTTATTTCTCTCTCTTTTTCCTTCATATTTTTCATGAGATGCTCACAGTTGGAGTCTTTGACTCTCTTTCACTCTTTTTCTTTTTCTTCATTTTCTTTTATTTTCTCATAAGAGGATGACTCACTCATTACTTTTTTCTCTTTTCTGCTCACAGAGAGATTGATTTGTGTGGAATGTATGATGACCTTGGGAATGAATGGGTTCACAGTGGAGATTTTTTTGCTGATTTTTTTTTGTGGGGGGATGTGTTGGCGGTGGACATTGGACCCGGAATGGGCGACCGACACGCCAAACACTTTCGAGGCTAGCAATGAAATGGGTACGCCGGTAAATGACAAGTACCTTCTTCAAGCGAACTCACCACTCGGCAAGACTCAAAGTAACACAAGATAGCATATGATGGCAAGTTTTTAAATTCAACTGTTTAGCTCTGGATGGGATTCTATAAACCATCAGGGAAGATTCACCAATTTAAATTTTTATGAAAGACTTCCGAGAGGTCCCTTAATAAGCATGTAGTTGAACTCGAAGCAAACCATATCAAAGCTATCAACAGCCTAGACTATGAACAAGTTGCTTTATGCCTCCCACAAAATGATTAGGACAAACTCAAATGCCAAAAGACTCAAGTACTAGGATAGTAACAGATTATGAACGAGGCATTTGGAGAGCATAAATAGAGCAACTTTTCATCACTCCCAAAGAAACAGGATTCATACGGATTTCCACATATATATGTCAGGAGCCTTCTTATTTATTATTTTTTTGACAGAAGATAAAACTACTCCTATTTTATTATGGCATGGCATGGCATGGTACCTCTCACTGACTGGAACGACTAGAACGAGGGCAGAGGACTCACCTTGGTACCGCACATGCTACTCCCCCAAGCTTCGATGAAGCTCAGTGGTAGTAGTTTTGGTTGGGGTCGAAGTGCATGTGCTTGAAAAGCCATAGAGATCATGCTGCTGGGAGGTGGCAATCCCCTAGGTCTGCTGCATGAGGTCGGTGTTGTGCGCGAGGTTGTCGCTGATCTCCTGCTGCTGCTGGCTCATCATGTCCAGCTGGGTACGGATTTGCAAGATGTCTCGGGCGATCGGGTTCTCGTAATCATACCTAGCGGACGACGATGGTCCCACCTGCGGCCCAAGATTCATACCTTGGAAATAATCGAAGGTCTCGTTGAAGCTCATGTGGGCCGTAGGTTCTGCTGAGGTTGCGGCTGCGGCTCGGTGGACGTGTCTGCTGCTGATGATGGCCCTGCTTCACTGTCGTGAAGGGCTCTCCTTCTGCGTGTCATGGGTCCGGCGACACTGCGGCGAGGGGGTTCCTTCCGTCTGAGCTGTAGGGTTAGGCTCTTTACCGACTTTAACGAGAGGTTCGGGCATGGCAGCTCGACCTCCTCGATATAGCCGGGTTAACACATGAAAAGCTTATACTCTGGCCCTTCCCGCATTAAATGCCCCTGAACAAAGTGGTCTATGCCAATGCAAGTCTGATATTCTGCGTCGATGGGCAAATATTCGACTTGTGCATTTTTCATCGCACCGACACTAGTGGCGATGCGAGTAACCAATGAGGTGATGTCAATGGTGGCACTGGTAGTAATAAGCCTTTGCCACTCATCGAGCATGCTCAAAATTGGAGAAAACCAAATTTTGTTGACCATAGCATAAAGGCACTCCATGTCAGGTGCAAGACAGAGACATAAATCGGAACGAGGGTGAACCACCATAGCAATCCACTTGGCGAGAAAAAAGCGAAGAGTGGGGTTATGAATTGAGGTGATGCTGTTTTTACCACTGAGCGGCTCATTAGTGATGTTGTCCCACCATTGGGCACGATTGTACCGGTGGCCAGTCACCAAAAGATCCGGATCAATGATGGCTTGCTAAACCCGAGAGCATCACTGAGTTGCTTCGGGGAATAGGAATACTCCTCATTGAAAAGCGAAAATGCACCTTCGTCTCCTGTTGGAGAAACTCAACTCGCAAACTCATCAGAAATTCCATAGTCAAGAAATGCGAACCAGTTTCGTGGACGGGGTAGAAGTCCGCCCACCCGGCATTGCGAATGCGCGTTCTATGTCACGAAGCAGTCCTATCTTGATCAGCAGCGTGGCGTCTATGTACTTGGCGTGGCTGAAGCTTCGGGTCTTCAACTGGTTGAGGAGTTCCAATTCCTCATCAGACCTCAGAATGATATGCTCAATCCGGGTCATGATTCGGATATGGAGACGGTCCCTTGGCACCTCAGTATTCTCGGTCCCCTGAGATGCCGTGTCATGTTGAGCGGTGTCAACAGACATGGTGTCTCGGGACACCGGGGAGTCCTGCGAACCATGGGAACGCCTGGAACTCGACGAGCCGAACCTCCGCTTTACTTCCTGCACCCTCTCTTTCGCCCTTCGCATCATGATTCCTACAAAATGTTAGTGCTAGCAAATTCCCGAAGGAAATCAAGATGGGTTAGGGTTAGAGCAACGAAAGTCAGTCGTTCTTGTGGGAGGTTAATCACCACAACGAGTAAGCCGTTCTTGTGGGAAATTACTCGCCACAAAAAGGTTAGTCGTTCTTGCGGGGACCGAACCTCCACAAATCGTTCTTGATCAGTGGAACCTTAGCTCAAGAGGCAAGAAATATTTGGGCAGAATTTTCTTGAGCTAGACTTGGGATTTTTTTTTCTAACTTGGGGCTTTGGAGCTTAAACAGAGGGAAGAAGATTAAACTTCGGTGGAACTCGTGCTTACCTGCGCAGGGGGTGCCGAGCTGAGCGTTCTGGCGCTTGTCTTTTATAGAGCGGCGATGGGGGGAGGCCGACCGGCCTAGGTGGGGCCGGCCGGCCCTGCTGCTGCACAAGGAGCGGCGGAGCTTGGTCGTCGGGGCACTACGCGCTGAAGGACGAGCGTCGGCGGGTGGTGACGGGATACGAGCGGTGGAGGGCGGCCGACCGGCCATGATGGGGCCGACCGGCCTGCCACCAGCGCCGTCGGTGCCCGGCCTCTTCGTGATGCTCGTGCACGATATTCTATTCTCCCCTGTATGTGAATCTGACCAAGGCAATGACAGGTGGGGCCGGCCGGCCTAGGTGGGGCCGGCCGGCCATAGAGATGTCCGAATTTTTTTATATATATGCAATGCTAAAATTTAAACATGAGTTGTGAAAAATTAAACATGGCATGCATATTTGGAAATTAAAATTAGGAAGGGAGACCTATTATATTTGCAAATGCAAAAATGCATGGATAAATACCACATGCATCGATATCCTCCGCTGTGCATGATAGCGATCATGTCGCTTCTTCTCTCGAAGGATAAGTGTCTCCACCACACTCACAAGCTCCTTGAAACACATGTTCTGGACCGGCTGCTTCGGTGTGACCTCACTGACCATGTTGACTTGTTGGGGCGGCTCTTCCTTCGGAAGGAAAGTAAACTCCTCTATTGCCCCATTGAGCTTGAGCTGAATATTCCCAGCGCCAACATCGATGTTGGCATTAGCAGTGCTCAAGAATGGTCTCCCGAGAATTAGAGAGCTCTTGGCGTCTGTCTCCATATCAAGGACGACGAAATCCACTGGGATGAATGAGTCTCGGATCTTCACCGGGACATTATCCGCTACTCCAGCGGGGTAACGAACCGATTGGTCCACTAGCTACAAGCACATGGGTGTAGAGACCAGCGTGATATGCTTGAGTTTGTCAAGACTACCTTGGGCATCACGCTGACGCTGGCCCCCAAGTCACATAGGGCGTGATCAAACTCTTGGCCACCTATTGAGCAGGAAATCATGGGACATCCAGGATCCTTCTTCTTGGGGAAATTGGGGCCGAGTATAGCTGAGCTACATGCCTCGGTGAGTTGCACCGTCTCAGTGGTTGGCAGGGTCCTCTTGTTACCAAGGATATCCTTGATATATTTTGCATATGTTGGGACCTACAAAGCATCCAGGAGAGGAATATTGATATAAACCTTCCTGATTACCTCGACGAATTTTCCGAATGTTCGTCGGCCACTGCTTTCTCTTCTATACCTACACCCTGGGGAAAAGATGGATCCCGCGTGGACTTTCCAGTCCGCGTGGTCACCGCACTAACATTCTCCTTAATGGGAACCTCCGGTTGCCCGGGCAGTTTCCCCATGTTAGGGTTAGGACAAGATGCAGCCAGCTGAGCTACTTGAGTTTCAATCATTTTGTTAAAACTCAGCTGGTTCTTAATAACAGAGTTAAACCCGTCTATTTGGGCAGCCAAAGACTCCATAACATTGTTAGTAGCAAGGAATTTCTTGCTATGCTTTCGTAATTTGTTTCTGGCCGTACCAAATATCCTTAAGGGACGGCTGAAAGCTGTTATTAGGAGGATTACCTGATTATTGGCTGAAGAGGAGGTTGGGCTTGGAATTCCAACCTTGCTGAGGACAGAAGCCTGAGTTGTTGAAGTTTCCACCGTTTCTGATGAAACAGGCCTCCTCCTGGGTCACCGGGCAACTGCTGCCCGAGTGTCCAGATTCACCGCACGTCTCGCATGTCATTCGTGCATCAATGATCTGATGCATCTCCTTTTCAGGAGATTCCATTTTCTTCAGAAGTCGGTCCATCTTTGCAGCGAGCATGTCACTGGAGTCGATCTGGTGTACGCCTTTGGTGCGTGAAGCATGTCTCTCACTCGTCCAACTCTGGTGAGTGGCGATCTTTTCGATAAGCGCCTTAGCAGCTGGTACATCCAGCGCAAGGAAGGCTCCTCCCACTGCTGCATCCAGGTACTCTTGCGATCGACGGGTGAGGCCATGGAAGAAGTTTTGAGCGATCAACCACTCTTCCATGCCATGATGGGGACAGGCTGTAACATATTCTTGCAGTCTCTCCCAAACTTCTGGTACTGACTCACTGTCATGCTGCTGGAAGCCTGTGATTTGTCCTCGGAGGGCGTTGGTCTTGCCCACCGGAAAGAACTTGGTCAGGAGTGCGTCGGCGCATTTCTGCAAGGTATTCTCGAAGCTTGCTTTGTTGGTGTAGAGCCACTCTTTCGCCTTGCCAAGCAAGGAGAAAGGGAATAGCTTCAAGCGGATGGTATTGATCGGTGTGCCATTGGGATTGATTGTGCTGCACACCTCCAGGAAGTTCCTGAGGTGAGCGTGAGCATCCTCAACAGCCTTTCCGCAGAAAGGACTGGCCTGGACCATGTTAACAAGGCCCGACCTCAGCTCAAATCTTCCTTCAGCTTCATCCTGAGCATCTAGTCCTGGAAAGTTGTTGCTTGACGGGGCGGAATACTCACGGAGTGTCTTCCTTGGGGCAGCCATAGTCTCAGGTGATTCTGGAGCTGATGAATACGACGACTCGGAGTCGGATGAAGATTCGAACAAGGTGTTTGAGCTGAGTGAAATCTGAGGTGGAACGATTCTTTTCCTCACAACTCTCCCAATGCGTTCTGGATTCGGATCAAAGTTTGATGGTAGGTTGAAACCAGTCATGCACTAGCCTAGAAAACACATCAAAAACATACGAGAGTTTTGTAGGGGTAAGTTCTCTAAGGTTAGTGGTGATAAATCTGTAAAGATTATCAAATAATTCAACAATGTCTTTAGCCAATTGCTTCCCCGGCAACGGCGCCAGAAATGCTTGTTGGCACTTCTTAACGTCAATTCTTAAATCAACGTAAGAAGGTACTCGATTTTATAATGTAGCTCTTAGAAAGAGATTCTGCAAGCGCACAAAATATATCCGTGTAGCATTTCACCTTGGGGAAACCCAGGGGTATCGTATTTATATTTCCGCAGGGAAGCCTCGGCCTCCACCTGGCGCCTCTGGCCACCGCCTTCGCTCTGGACGGCCATGATCACGTCCCAATGACGGTTAAGTGTGCTTCTCTGGTGGTTATGGCCGGTAAGTTAGGTAGGTGGGCCCTTCAATCCTTGTACAAAGCATCCTAGGACTTTCGGGACCCTTGATCAAACCGACATTGGAATCAACGTCCCTGATCATCTTCATTGTGTTTCCTCTGCATGGACGAAGTTTGACACAAAATGTGCCAGGGCCCAGGCCGGCCGGCCTAGGGGAGGCCGGTCGGCCTGGGTCTGAGCCCAATTTGGGTGAAATTTCACCAATAGGTCCTTACAGGCACAAATCATCCAAAACTTGTGGAATTTGTTAGTAATAAACATTTTATGTATAGACCTGGCATGAAACCCTTGTTTCTCCCGAAATGTTGACGGTCACCGAATAGTTTTAACGGAGGCCGTCCGCTCGTCTCGCCATCCGTGACGTTGCAAGTTGCCGACCAGACGCTAGCGGGAAGGTAGCCGAACATGAACACGGCACCGAAGGACGATGCGCTGCTGCATGACCGGAAGCCGACAGAGCGATTGACGCCGCAAGAGACGAAGACGACGCCATACTGACGGCCGGCCGGTGCTGCCGTGGAGACCGGTATGCAAACAACAACCTCATATGGAGCCATGCAAGCCATGCACCAACGTGTATACACGTGCATGCTGCTCCACGGGAGTTGATTAAGAAGCTAACCAAAAGCTAGCATGTGCATGCTGCGGACGGCCCTCGCCGCCTCGACAATCACCGCTGCCCTGACGTCCCTGCCGTGACGTCTCTTCGGCTTCAGCGACACTGATCCATGCACCCCAAACAACCTCTACTACAACTACAAAACGTGCCGTACGTTGCCGACGAGGACGGACGACGCGGGCGGGCGGAGCTGATGATATCCCATCTACGCTACACCAGCTCATGGACCGACGAGGCCATAGATGACGTCGACGCCACACATACACCAACATCACACACGCATGGAGACTTCCCATCGGTGGAGAGGCAACAGGAAGCCGACGGAGGGAAGGAGTTCGATGCAATTTTGCCATCTACAGCAGCTCGGCTTCCTCGTCCACGACACCAAGTGATCAACCACACCGGAGCCGTCGGCGAGCGCACCGGAGGCTCCCTGACTGGAGCTCCGTGCACGCCGGCCGGTTTTTTTCTTTTCCAATAGGGAGGCCGGCCGAGGGCAAGGTGAGGCATGGAGGCCATGCACTTCCTGCCCACAACGATGAGCGGAGGAGATGCTGCCGATCTGCCCAGCCGACGGCCATGAACAAAGGCGACACCGTCCATCTGGTGACCCTTCATCAACGCCCATTATGCAACCTAGGAAAGCAGCCGCTGTCTTGACAAGCGGCCGAAGGCTGAAGGCCGTCTCGAGAGGACTTTTCCTCGGGGCCCATCGATGCCGGCGACGGAGGTTGAGCTTGGAGCATCCAGGGATGTATATCATCTCGGCGAACGCACTGAAGGTTCCCGTGGCTGGAGCTCCATGGCTGCTCATCAGCGGAAGACGACTCTCACGGAGGAGCATGAGACACGAGCGTGAAGCCCGTCCGCGACCACAAGGGTGTAGTAGTCCGTCGACGTCCATAACGGGAAGCCATGGCACTGCCGTCCATCTTCACCGGCACAGCGACGCAGTAGTCCTGCAACGTCCACGATAGGGAGCCATGGCGTTGTTGTCCATTCTCACTGGCGCTGCAGGCGCCGGCAACAAGGACGACACCGACGGATACGGCGCTGAACAGGCCGCCAGAGATGGTGCCGGGGTGAGCTGTTGACGAAGGTGTCGTGGAAGGGCATTGCCACGCTAGCGTGAGAAGGTGCCAGGCTATCAGAGACGCTCCCAGAGTTTAGCACACATACACGTTTATGTGTATTGCTATAAGCCAATCAGAATGCACATCAACGTGCAAACAGGCAAGCATGCTTGCATGGCCCTCACGTACGTGCATGGCTATAGATGCTCCTGTGTGTTGTGCATCTTAAGAAGCAAACAAGACACAGGGAAGGTTGGAGAGGCTGCGTTCACACAGACGCGTCACCCTTCCATGAAGCTCGCGCGACAACTCCAACGAGACTCAAGACTACCTCTGCTTCAGACTACACTGCTGACTGCCAGTACCTCGACGACAAGCTGCTACATCATCGACTCAGTCACAAGCTACACGTAACCATGCATCTACTTCAACTACTACCACGACTTCATGTTGTTCGAGACCGACGAGGCCGGATGACGCGGGCAAGCGCTGCTGACGTTTCAGCCCACGGACACCGACGAGGTCATGGTCACGCCGACGCCCATCTTCTACACCACCACGACATTCGTGACCGACGAGGCCGGGCGACGTGGGCGACGGAGCGGACGTTTCAGCTACGCCGTACATCTACACCACCATCACCAGTACATGCATGGAGAACGTGGAGCGAAGACTGAAGACGACGACCACAACAGCTTACTCGGAGGTACTCCAGCAAGCTAGTCCTGCAGAGGTAATTAACTAGGAGCCTTCCGAGACCCCAAGAACTAGAAGACCATGTCGCCTATGTTTGATCTGTCCTACGACAGGCCATGGAGTGCACACCTATATACAAGGAACCATGTATTTGTATTTTCAATAATATAAATAAAAATATGTGTTTCTATGTCTTTTCTTTTGTGTACTTAGTATACTGGCACGCCGCAATTATTTTTTCTCACATGGGCCAGAGAGCGAAAGTCGTCGTTATTTTTCTCTCTAAACAAATTGGCACGCCCGGTGAGTCCTGGTTCTCCTCCCATCTTTGCTGCTTATGCTTGTCGAATTCGTCTTCGTTGTTCTCCTTTAACCAACAAACATGTTGCATAGTGGTCTTTTGATGTGGGGCTATCATGAGGAGTAGCCCTGTTTACAAAGGAGTCCATCCGAGGACCCTGGTGTCACCAGAGATTGTTTTCTGGCCACTCCTAAGCGGCTCCCTTCCACGAGGACCCTCGAGCGAGCTGGCCGTCCCATCCATCAAGCATAGCGCAAGAGTTTCTCCATTGACAAAAGGGGTCGTGCCTCGAGCAAGGAGCTGCAATAGAGGTCGTCCACCGCTCCATCAAGCTAACCTCCATGCATGGCCAACGTGTGAGCGCTTGTCTCCGAACGGAGCGAACACCGGCCATGGAAGGGTGGAAGCTGGAGAACCAACATCCTGAGCATGGCAAGGAGCAAGGACGAATGGCATCATGGGTTCCCTGATGATCAACGTTGCATCAGGTTGATTGTATCTATATTTTCTTTTTCTCGTTTTTTTTCTCACATCTTTTGCAGATGTCATGCACGTATGGAGTATGGACTGCACATGTTGACGTGCTTCCGGAGAAAGACTGCGGAGCTGTCCAAGGATATCCGCCTGCATTGAGCCATGCTCATGATCACCTCCGCCATTAGCACTACCGAATCCAGGCTCTTTGCCGTGAGCCTGGCACTCTCGGCAAAGGCTTTGCCGAGAGCCGGCTCTCGACAAAAGCTGACTCGCAAAGTTTTTCTCGGCGAAGCTACCTTTGCCGAGAGCTTTCTGTCGGGATCACGGCAAAGCTTTGCGTGTGCACCGGAGGTATTTGCCAGAAGCATGTAGCCTCTTGGCAAAGACTGGCCCTAACGCCGGCGAGACGGCGTTGCGCCGTCTCTGTGGGGCCCGCAGCTGGGTTTGCCGAGAGTCACGTGCCAGGCTCTCGGCAAAGAACTCAAGGTTTGCCGAGAAGTCACAGTGCCAGGCTCTCGGCAAAGAACTCAAGGTTTGCCGAGAGTCACGTGCCAGGCTCTCGGCAAAGAGCCCATGGGGCCCACACCGGGAGAAGCAGGCGCGGGGCCTCTGCACATGGCTTTGCGAGAGCCTAGCCCGTGCTCACGGCAAAAAATGGTAGTTTTTGCCGAGAGCTTGGGCCCTGTGCTCACGGCAAAAAATGGCACCTTTGCCGAGAGCCTGGCCCCAATGCTCTCGGCAACCCCTGGGCTGAGGCCTTTTTTATTTTTTATTTGCTCATATATGGCCAACAACTGAAAATATATCACACATACATCTCAAATACATCACAGCAATTAATATAACCAATACACAACACTGTCATGCACATATAACACATACTGTTTCAGACCACAGTTTAACCTGGAAGAAGTTCAACAACAAGTTATATACACAAGTACCTTGCACATAACATTCAAGCTTCGCCACAATGTTAACACAGATAGTTCAACTCCAACGGTCGTAACTACCTAATGGTGTGTTGCGCCATTTCATGGGGTTGTGGTGCTTGGGACGGGTTGGAGACGTGGTGGTGAGCGATGTCTGTGAGCCTGTCATCTGCTGAGCTTCACCCAAAGCGACCAGTCCGCACACGAGGCGCAGGCGAGCACACGCGTGCAATGGTGACCATTCCAAGCGGATCATTTGATCCGGCCGAGAGACCTACAGACACAGGAAGAAATGTGTTTTCACGTGATGACAAGATTTTACAATGAACTTACAAACCAAAAGTTTTTAATACTTCACAGGGTCGGTTTGCCGAAGGCGGTGGCCTGAAATAAAGCTGTGGGGGAGGGACGGACACTTGAGTGCCCACGCTCTGCATCCAGGCGTACAATCTGGGTCAAGTTGGC
>JACEFO010000923.1:0-58178 GCA_015342445.1 Digitaria exilis
GAACTCTGAACCTTCTTTATAGTGTTCAAAATAAATGCACACTAAGCACCCATTGACAGGTTATTTTGGGTGTCCTCGAAGTGATTGTTCAAGAAACGTGAAACATGAAAATATAAAATATCCTGATACTTGCAGAGCTTTGAAATCAACAAACTAAAATCATAAGGTGACCTTTAAATAGACTGAAACTACATCATAAATCACTCAAAAACCAGGACCTATTCTCATAATAGGTAGCAAGCAAGCTAAATAGTCAGGTGGGCGATTGATGACTGCCTTGTTCACCAATTGAAGGGAAAATACAAAATAGTTCACATTAACAAAAGGAACGGTAACCATAACTTACATGACCAGGATCTAAAATTAAAAGGGTATATTGGTCCTGAGATCCACGACCCTTTTTTCTTTTGAATCCCAACTATTGTTCTTGAATGACCTTGATGTTGGAAATACAATGGGCTGTGAATGGCAACTCTTTAGTTAGTCAATAACAATCAACGTAGTCATTTCCAGAAACTGCAATGTTTCAGATTATGGACAGAGAACATTTCTCATAATGGAGATATAGAATCTCTTACGTTTTATTGCTGATAGTGACACGTGGTGTGGCAAATCTATCAGAGCACCCGCTTGCAAAGTAGTTCCAAATCCAGTCAACAAGGACCTGCTGTCCTCTCATACTTTCGGCATCCTCTCGACAAAGTTCAGAAGATGATTTTGGAGGATTATTCTTTATCAAGAACTTGTCCATAGGCCCTTGTGCTCGATTTGCTGCACATTTTCCTTTCTTACTTTGGAGGCTAGATGATTCCGTGCTATCAAAATCCACAATCCTTGCACGGAGGCCAAATGAGCGAAGGAGGGTAGCACATTCTGTAGTCCCTATCCATTTCTTGGCTCCATAAATTTTATCATGAAAGTGGCTTGAGCCAATAGTATCAAAATTTTTATCCCAAGCAATCTCAAGCCATCTCTGAAGAGATGGGATGTCAGGAACAAATCCAGAGCCACCAAATAACACTTCTCTAGCTTCTGTACTTTGCTTCAACAGATGAGAACTCAGCATCTGAATATTTCTCCATCCACAACCCCATCCTTTATCTTCTGATGGAAGACTCTGATGATGGTCAATATAGCCAGATATCTTGCTTTCTGAAGAACCACCTTCTGACTCCAAGCAGCTCTTCAACAAGTTCATAATACCACCTTGTACTTCTTGAAATTTACTTCGAATTTGTGCTCCAACCAAGCAAGAAATCTGTTCATCCAATACCTCTGCATAATGATGTGGGTATCCACTATGACTTGATGAGGCCCCTTGAGCATTAGAGTCACTGGTGAATGATCCTGTACAATGTTCAGGACCATTCTGCAAAAACAAATACCAATTGCATTGGTAACTTTGCAAAAAATAAGGAACACAAAACATCAAGTCCCAAAGTGTTTCTCTGCCTTTCCGGGCCAGTGGCACACTAGGATAATAAGAGCCACATTTTCACTACCGGTAAAGCATATATTCATGAGGTTTTAATAATAAAAAACCAATAACCAAATATGTGCATCTTCCAGAGACATGCGAACACTACAACGTTCACCACAACTCAAGCAGAAGAACTTTCCTACTCTTGAAATGGACAATTATATATGCCTACTATCATTAAGAACTAGAAAAACGTGAGTGGAACATTGCCATGATATATTTCCTAGATTCAGAAAGCATCTAGGAAATGATCTGCAGCTTCTATAATTAAAATTAGAAAACAAAGTGATCTTACTACCACAATATCTGTATTTGATTCAGCGAGGGCTATCTGATGTGCCAATTCCATGCCCCTTTGAAGTTGATCATCATCCTCAAAGTGGCTACTGGCATGCCTACAAATGATCAGGGAGAACTTTGCATAAGATACTAGTAAGTAGTCTGTAATACCAATTATACTTACTTTAGAGGGGGGGGGGTGGGGGGACAGGAGAGGTCAGATATTAAAGCACATAGAAGAATGGGCTATTACTGCTCCAGCTCAACTGTAAGAACTTGTATGTTGCAGATGGGGCAGGATGAGATCATCTTCACAGGAATACTCCTAAAGTAGGAAATAAAAGTGATAAGTGTTTGAGAAGTAATTCATTTTTTTTTTAAAAAAATCATGCGAGTCATCAGATCCTGTAGACAGAGATGTGTATGTCCAATACTGTGAGCAACATAAAGGAAGAAACTTATCAAGATCTATATCTGTATATATGTGAGACGTGATGGGAACATAAGGAGTTGACAACAACAAATTTGTCCTGAAAATCTTATCGATTATGTGCATGCCACAGAGCCACGACGTCGCATTGGATTATCCTTTATTTAAATACAAGACAGCCAGTGATCAGTTTCAGAAATAGCAGCAGCACTGATCCAAGTGCGGGAGGGAGCAACCCTACTAACAATCAATCGACCTAACTGCTGCATGAGCTTGGTTTGAAAGAAACACGCCGCAGATTCATACGGTCCCATCCATCCCTCTAAAAAATGAACATGTGGCAGGGTAGGATACTAGGATATGTTTGACATTATTAAAGCGAAAAAGGGATACAGAGATAAGCTTATACCAATTCCGGACCCCAGCAAGTGGTGAGGAGATGGTTGGCAGGGACGGAGAGCTTCTCCAACGCCAGCGGAGCTAGGAGGCCAAGGAAGGCAGCGGCAGCAACGCATGCCCGGGCCGGGAAGGAACTCCGCCCGACCGACCGGAGTAACAGCTGGTGCGGCGCGCGGGAGGGGACGGCGGGCGGCGGCGCCAAAGATCGGGGGCGGCGCTTGCTTGCTGTTGCGACTTGCGAGAACGGCTCAGCGAGACTGGGCTGTTCCCAACTTATATGGGCTGGCGGACCTTGTTTTCCCAACGGCCCATGTAAAGCTCAAGTGGGCCTGCAGTTCAGCAACACTCATGGGCTGTGTGGGCCGTTGGACCTCAACCACCGTCGGAGTGAGGAGAGCTCTCCCGGCAGGCGGGGCTGGCTGTACGCGAGGCGAGCCAATAGTAAACTAACTGTTTAGCAATTCAGTAGTGAAGATGTAGCTTATTTCGTCGACATAACTATGTTTTTCAATCTAGCAAATAGTGAACTAACTGTTTAGCAATTGACTAGGATGATGAAGAGTATACGAAAATTGCAGATAGGTGACTTGATAGTCTTCTTTGCAAAGACATTTCAGTTACCAATGCAGTTTATCCTGTCCATAATGTTTAATTTTATCGTCAGGTATTCTCTGTGTTACATTTAGTATTTCATTCATCGCTGTACTAGAGTGTCCATTTGTCCATTGATTCTACTTTTATAATAATGGGTCCTCTACATCACCAAAAACAACAAACTGAAATTTATTCTGGAATTGGCCTATCTCGCCAACAGGTTGCAAACTCGACACAATTTAAATGAACGCAAACAACAACCACACTGAAATCCCAGGTTGTCAGAATCCCTTAGATCAGTCATCATATTCATATGTATGAACGGCAGAACAATGTAAAAGGTGAATACTTCCAGTGCTGAAGCCTAATGCATCCAACATCTAAGACGTGTTTACTTGAAAATTCTAAACTTTCACATGAATACCAGGTGAAGCATCTGGTATGCTTCTGTGCCTCCAGCCCATGCTCCCTAATTAACTCAAATCAATGAACCGCATTGTTACGGCTCAATATTTTGGTGCCCTCATCTGCTCTAACATTTGGCCAACGGGAACTGCGGAAGCTCGTGAGGAGACTCCACATGGTTGGCTGGGAAGACAACAGCCATGAAGTTGGCAGGAATATAACAGACGACTCATTCCATATGCTTCCTATTCCTGCAATCAAATAAAATACCGTGGCGGATTAAGAATGATCTAGATGGATGATGTTCTTCAAATAAAACTTGCTTATGTACTGCAACCAAGAGAAGGCTTAGCATGCATGGTCGGGGATTCGCAAAGTAATAGTAGTTTACTTAGGAAAGAATAATTGCCAAACACAGACAACACTTGAAGGTAAAAAGTAGTATATACTTGAGTTCTAACTGCTAGCAATTTCCAACAGCCTATACAGCACAGAAGGTATATATTGGCAGCTCTTATGTTCCAATCGTAAGGCTTGAATGCTTAGTAGGCTCCGCAGGCTAGGTTAGAGAAAGAAGGTACACTAAAACATATGAAATGCCAACGATGCAAGATTAAATCGATGCACACACAAGTTGCATATATACATGTGCAACAATATTCAGAATATGGAACCGGCCTGCTCCTGAGTAATAAATAGGTTATAGATAAAAGGGAAGGGCAGCAGCAACATTACGTCCGTACCTTGATGAATGGAGGAACTTGGGGAACTCACAAGGGATGAAGGGCAGGGTTTCATCGGACTTAATTTTGATAAATTCAGCGTCGCCAGTTTCAAGGCCCTCATCCCCATTGATATACAGAGAAATTGACTCCACGGTCTTGGTGCTCATGTCGATGGAGACAACCCACATCTTCTTGTTCCTCTTGACATATCCAATTCCAAACTCGATGGAGAGGAAGTGCGCTACGCGTGGCCTGTCCATGTCGACTTGAGGGAACATGAGGATGTGGCGCGGGAGGCGGTCAGGAGAGTTGGCCTCCCAGAGCTCACCGGAGGTGACCGTGTAGTCCTCCTCCCACGCCATGCCGCCGCTGTCTAGCACGACGAGGGTGTGGCAGGTGATGGTGAAGCCTGTGCCTGGTTGGAGCGGTGCAAAGTGAATGCCATCGTGACGGGTGACATTGACAAACTTGAGCACACGGCCGTGGTCGACGACGGACACGGCACGGAAGAAGCTGGTGGATGCCCAGCAGCTAGTGCCGGAATCAGGCAACTTGTCCAGAGGGAACCAGATGTAGGAGACAGTAGGGTGGTGGTTGGGCAGCTTGGACATGTCACACAAGAGGATGCCTCGGTGGTAGTCGATCCAGCACAGCCATTTGTCAAAGGGGACGACGGCGTCGTTATGCCACCAGCAGATTTGCTGGAGATCGGCATCAAGAGAGGGTCGTTGGTGGACAGGAATTCCACACGCATGTGCTCCCATTCCATGCGGCGCCAGGCAAGCTCATCTCCTCCATCCGAGCAGTGCAGCAAGTAGATGTCGGCGAAGACCTTGCTGAGTTTGAAAAGAGCCAGCTCTGCCACCACCAACTCTTTGTCGCCGCACCACAAGCCCAGGCGAGAGACACACAGCATGTGGGGAGTAGTGCCAGCAGGAAGAGGACGACGACGACGGCGAGGTAGCCTTACGCGGTTGTAGTCCAAGTGGGGCTCGGTACACTGGGGAAGCGCTTTCAGCGAGGAGCAACCACGAATTGAGGTATCTGGCTGGCGACTTGAATCAGGGCGAGATGGCGGTGGGTCGCCACGAATGTTAGGGGCCTTGCGATCAGGAAACGCCGGCGCCGGGAGCTGCGCGTAGAGCCGGGAGATGTGGCCGCCGGGCTCGCCGAAGGAGAAGGCGATGCGGAAGGTGGAGCCCCAGGTGGTGGTGCCGGTTGCTCTGATGGGCGCCTTGCTCTCGTCCGGTGAGGAGGAGTCGTCGTCCCGGCGGAACACCAAGGGCTCCAGAAGCGCCCAGCCGCCGCCGGACATGGCGATCGACTCTGACCTTGAGTTCGACTTAATTGGTGGAGGAGACCCGCGTGCGGCGCAGCAAAGATGATTTTCCCTTTTATAGGTCGCTGCAACCACGTTCGACTCTGACCTTGAGTTCGACTTGGAGTCAATTTCAATTGCTGATTTTTCCTTTTACTAGCATCGTGCCCGTGCATTGCTACGGGCAATATAAATTCTATAACAAACAACATAGAACGTTACAGAAGACAATAATTCAATAAAATGCTCAAGAATGAGACATTGCATTTCATATTTTCATTGCAGCACAGCTCAAAAATTATTCACACCGAAAATTGATTGAAAGTAATAAAGTCAAAATTTTATTCAAAATACAATCGACTTATATTAAGATTAAGAACACAACTAAAAATTGAAAAACAAGTGGACACATTTGACTAAAACATTTTTTTCTGTGAGAGCACGTGCAAAGAATGGCAACACATTTACATGTGCTACCTTGATTGGAACAACATCCAAAAATAGTTATAAGAAAAAGACTACCTGGTGATGGTAAACATATAAAGTCAACATATGCACATGGCAGCCTTCGGTCAGCAACCCAGGGTCCTCTGTAAGCTGTATAGCAAAATGAAAAATAATTTTACCTAGCACTTCCTTGAGATCTAGCACAATACTGAATAAATTGAATATATGTATTGGCATCCATAACATATGCATGTCATCAGTTAGCTTAAATAACCTACTACAAAGATGAGTGATGAGAAAGTAGCAGGTAATCTTAATTTTCTCTAAAATGCAGTCCGAGATATATAATTCTTGATTGATAGTGCACCACAACAACAACAAAAAAAAGATCCTTTCCTCACTTGCAGAATTCATGCCTTCAACTGACATGTTTCAACTATGCTAACTCTGATGGTGATCGCATCCTGCTTAGGAAAACCACTTTTTAGAAAAGAAATCTTCTAAAAAATAGAACTATCAATTGTGTCCAAGTAGCACATGTATTCTTAACAACATATTTCAACTATGCTAACTCTGTGAATGCTTTTATATTTACTTTTATAGAGAACTTGGGAAACTTAAAACAATAAGTTCTGATTACAGGTCAAATTTGAAAAGCAAATAATAAAAATTTGAAAGTTTACCTCTCCAATTAGACATCAGTGCATGGAGGCATATAAAATTATACACCACTATCTAACATATCAGGCATGTATTCTCTTTTTCGGAAATTTACCTCTCTAATTGACATCAGTGCATGGAGGCAGTATTTGCAAATTTATATTATTCAGGTGATTATCAAAAACACTAATGATGATTACTCGATAAGCAAATCAGAAGTTGTGAAACCATGCGTTGTAGTGAGTGTGAGTGTGATCTCTGAATGTCACCAGATTTTTCATTGCAGCAAGAATGAATATGATGCTTCTCCATAGCAGCTATAACTGCAATACTTTCATGTTATTCACACAATTAAATTACTATTAAATTATACATCTTTTCGTCATTCACAATGATTTACTCAATGGAAAAAGTTACTGAATGCAATCTTTTTAAAAAATGAAACTCTAAATCCTGATTCCTGAAACTAAGTTAGGACTAACTGAATTGAAATACACTTGATCATATAAAAAAACTCAATGTCACTTCTGCACTGAAATTGAATCCGCAGCAGTTACATTCAGTTTAAAGCTAGCTACAGAATTGGATGCACCAGGCTGCATTGAAACTGAATCAATAGTCGTTTAAATTCACTTTAGACGATTTCAAGGGGAGGAAGGAGTGACATACATACAAACATATTTGTTGGAGATGGACATGACTCCGTCAGCTTGCCAGCAGCTGATCCGATTGGATCGGATGAACGTGCCAGCGGGGCAAACCGTAGGAGCAGACCAAAAGAACTCTGTCCTGCATTCCTTCTTCACAGACATGCGGCTGTGCGCCACGACCATTGTGGCATTGTATAGTGTTTAACGTAAACAATGATTGATGGAATGACTGGATCTACAAAAATAGGACGAAGGTTAAAGCATGATGCCCCTACATGTATGGTCCTATGCCAGATTAGGGTTGAGCAATGGATGCAATTAGCAGTACGAAGATGTGGAAAGCGTCGCGTGACGCCGCAAAGCAGCGAAGAGCAGCAGTGCGCCGGGAGAGGGCATGTCTGCTATTAAAAAAAACTTGATTTTGAAGTATGAATTGTTGCATACCCATTCCTCATAAGAAAAAATATAATGATCTTCTCACACAAAAAGGTATAAATTTCCTTTGCTTGCGTTGCTCCTCTCTGGGGCATTAGGTCAATCACGTCATGCGGTTGAAGCCAAAGGCAGATAATAACCAAAGCAGAATTTTGAAACACAAAAAACAACAAGCAACGACCAATGAAAGCAGATCCGGGTTCAGGCAGCCTCGTGACCTTGTAGGCATGGAGCAGATGCAAGATCAGTCAATCTGCAAGCACCTGTGTCCCTGCCGAGGAGCCGGCCAGTGACGCCACCAACCAAGGATCATCCGCATGTACACCAAAACGAAAGAATTGAATATTCAGATTCGGTTGAAATGGGGCACCGGCACACAGGTTGCACTAACCTGGAGCTCGGTGAGGGGGACGCAACGCACCTGTGGAAGGTTCAGCGGACGGGATTGGAGGGCACGGGACGGCGAGTTAGCTGTCCATTCGCCCGATTGCCGGGAGCGAGCCGTGGACAAGAACGAACGCAGGGAGGGGGACGGAGACCCGGACGGTGAGAGCCGGGAGCCTGAGTGAGGGGCTGAGGAGGACGCAGTGCGGCGGACGTCGGGAGAGGGCATGGATGACAGCTGACGCAGGGAGGAGGACGGAGTTCCGGACGGCGAGCGCCGGAAGGCCGGGTGAGATCAGTAGATCACAGGGAGCCAAGGAGGCACCTACCGTGAGTGCGAAGAGGGCGTGGAGGTGGGCCGGAAACCCGTTTCTGAAGCGGGACGCACGATCGGAAGGGAGGAGGGACGGTAGGGATGGTGCCGATGGGAAGATCGTGGCAGCGCGGTCGCCAAGGGGCAGTTGCAAGAGCGCGGCCGTGAGGGGGAGAGGGGACGAAGGACGACGTACCAAATTTTTCGACCCCTTACGTATTTTTTTTAGAGTAGAGAAGTAGAGATAGGTGGTGGGTGTGGGTACGAGGAGGGAAAAAAAGAACCGTGGCCCAACTACCAAAAAAGGAACGGCCCATGTAAAGCTAAAATAGGCCGGCCTTCGTTTCAGCAACAACCGTGGGCTATGTGGGCCGTTCGATATCAACCGTCGTCGTCCTCGTCTCTCTGCTTGCTTCCCGACCCAATCCCTCCCTCAGATAACCAACCGTGGCAGTTGCGGCGGCGGCGAGGAGCTCTCCCGGCGGGCGGGGCTGTATCTGTACGCGAGGCGAGCCACCCACGGGCCGCATCGAGCACGTGCCAGAGCTGTCCAGTCAAACACACTGCACCGGCAGCACCGGAAAACCGTCGCCATGGCGCATGCCGCCGCCGCCATACCGCTGCTGCGTCGCCCGCAGCTCCTCTCCCTCAAGCCGGCTCGCCTCCTATCCACCCTCGCGGCCCCCTCGCCTGGCTTCCGCCGCCATCCGCGCGCGCTCCGGCCCACTGGCCCCTTGCCCTCCGACGCCGCCGAGGACACCGACGATCCGGACGCCGGGGACGTGCCCTTTAAGAAGAGCCGCAACGAACTCAAGCGGGAGGCCCGCCGCGCCGTGCACTGGGGCATGGACCTCGCCAAGTTTTCGCCTCAACAGATCAAGCGCATCCTAAGTGCTGCCTCGCTGGAACCCGAGGTGTTCGACGCGCTCATGCTCGTCAAGGTGGGTTTGCCTAGCTACTTCATACGCTCCTTCCTTGCGCTCGTGTTGGATTGCGACATTCATTTCGTTCTTGGTTTGCAGAAATTTGGGCCGGAGGTGCGGGAAGGAAGGAGGAGGCAGTTCAATTACATCGGTATGTCTGCTTCTCTGGTTCTATCTTTACAACCATACATTTACCTGTGCTGTGGCCACATTGTTGTGTTGTTCATATGTGTGACGACTGATGTGTGGGATTCTGTCAACTCGGGGTTTTACTGTGGTTGTTTCTGTTCGTTTAAATCGTGTCAAGTTTGCAACCTGTTGGTGAGATATGGCAGCTCCTGGATATTTCAGTTTGTTGGTGATATGGATGCAGCTCACCACTTCTAGACATTCAGTTGATTAATGCCCAGTAGGTATTTATAACTCCTGATGCGTAGCATAAGTTGGGAATAGCATTGCATTCACAGTTTTGAGGGATTTTTCACGAATCCCCTGCTAAGTCACCACTGTGGTACACCTGCAGAATTCCAGCATGAAAATTTAGGTCGTTTCTAATGCTGAGGAATAATATTTAACATCAAACATTCAGCACTACACATCTGTTGGCAGTTTGTTAGCTTCTGTCATGTTCTGCACACAGTCATGCTCCTTTCAGACAATACATCACCATGCAAGAGGGTTCCGTGTAGGAGTATGTTTGAATTTGTTGAACTGGGTTAGAGTATGGCAGTGTATAGGCCTATGGGATTTTCCCAAGCTTTTTGAACTAGGGGTTTAGATATGTGACTAGTGTTAGTCAAGATTTTGGAAAACATAATATTTGGTGGATCCTAAGTTTTAAAGCCCTTGTTGATCGCTATATGATTTTTGTATATATAATGTATGTAAAATCTAACTATACGTGCCAATAAATGGACATTAAAGTAATAATAAATAAGCCTTTTTAGAAAAGAGAACCAGCAAATAATTATTAGGGTTATATTTTGTCATAGCAATTTAATGTTAGTATGTGATCAATTTCAACCAGGAAGACTTCTGCGCAATGCACAACCGGAATTGATGGATACCCTAATACAGGCTTCCAAGGTTGGAGGTGATAGCAAGTTAGATACCGTGCTGAGTGAAAGCACATTGTTGGCGGAAGAAGAGGAAGTGGAGGACCTACCTGATCAAGAAAAGGTAGCTTATTTCATCAACATAACAATGTTTTTTTAATCTAGCAAATAGAGAACTAACTGTTTTTGCAATTCGATAGGATGATGAAGAGTATATGAAAATTGCAGATAGATGGTTTGATGGTCTCCTTTGCAAAGACATTTCAGTTACCAATGAAGTTTATGCTGTCCATAATGTTGAATTTGATCGTCAGGTATTATCTGTGCTTGCATTCAATATTTAATTCGACAATGTACTAGAGTTCAGATTATGCAACATGATTACAATGCTCCCACTTGGTAAGCATGGTTAGTAGCATTGCAGTCTTACCATCATTATGCATGTAGTAGTGTTTGTATTAAAACATTCTTTGTGCTATGGTAAGTGAGAGATCACCATAGATTAGCCTTCTTGATCCTTCTTACTGGCACTTTTAGTATGTAAAAGGTGAATACTTCCGGTGCTGAAGCCTAATCCATCTTACATCTCAGACTAGTGTTTACTTTAAAATTCTAAAATTTTCACATGAATACCAGTTGAAGCATGTGGTATGATTCTGTGCTACCCAAGCTTCCTAGTTAACTCAACTAAATGAACTGCATTATTACGACTTAATATTTGGTGTCCTCAGATGCTCTATCATTTTGCCAACAGGAACTGCGGAAGCTCGTGAGGACAGTCCACATGGTTGAAGAAAGCACACAAATTAAAGATGGTGAGGAAGGATCTAATGGGAAGCTTTCCAGAGCAAAGAAACAGCTTCTGAGGTTCCTTCGCTCCCTTGCAAAGGAGGCATGTGTTGAATAGGTGAGCCACATGTTCGAGCTTCTTGTTTGCTTATGCATGGCTACACAATTGCAAAAATACAACTTTGGAAGAAATGCTCCCCAAATGTCTGCCATTAGCAAAACCACCTAGCAATTTTCTCGAATTAACCGTTGTAGTTATCTCTAGTATGCTGTCAGCTATCTGTTCAGTAATGCAGTGGCGTGCGCAGTGCAACCTTAGTTATTAGACTCATCTTGGCCAGAAATAAAAGAAAAAAGGTCATGATTGGCTCAACTGGGCCAATCCAGCCATGTTGGACTTGGACCTTATGTTATAAACGTGCTGGTGTTTTCAATTGTGCCTAAAGGGTATCTTCTGAATTTATATTAAACCCCTTCCTTTCATAGCCCACAGTGCTAAAAAGAAAACTAGCTTATACCTTATCAGTGTATCAACATAGTTACAAACAGAGCTAATACGTTTCTTCTTATTCAGGTCAAAAGCTTACCAGTATTTTGGAAAGATGGGCTATGATGCAAGTTTTTATATCGCATTTAACCGCTCACCTGCATAACTTGTGTGCGGTATGCGCATCATTCCACAAAGATTACGTAGCGAGGCCCACCCAAGAAAAAACAATGGATTTTTGGCTCAAACTGTCAGTGCAGCCTCTGGCAAGTTGTGGGAAATGAACCAAACTACCTACCGTGGATGAATTTTTCGGCTTACTCAGTTCAACGAGGATGTGCGGCTTAGTGGAGGAATCATAATAAGCCTTTGTGTCCCAGATACCTAACATTTCCCTGTAAGAAAATAAACTATCCATATTGTAGTATTTGGGGTTTAGGGAAGTGATCAGTTGCTGTTTCTGAAGGGGAGTGTTGGCTAGCTTTCCCCTTCCGTGAAATCGAGTTGCTCATCTGTGTTGGCAATTTTGTATTTTCTGAACCATTGTTATCTTCTCAGATATACTAGGAAATGTTTCAGTGGCTGTTGTTGTTCACGGTTACTGGAATTTAAAGAACAGATGGCCAAAGGTTACTTCTACTGTATCTTTTGTGACAATTTGTAGAGTTGGTACGAGTGAGAATTGACGAAGGAGGTCATAGTAAGATTGACCTGGAGTAGCAAGGGGGCATGACTGCCGCGTGCGTTGCGTGCTGACGATGTGTTTGTTAGTTGGTTGCAACGGATTGATGGATCTCGATCGCTAATGTACCGAACCTTGTGGTGCAACCTTGCATGGAAGGATCGAGTGAGTGATGAATTATGTCGGCGCCGCATTGCCATTCATTCCGTTCATATATATCGTGTCACCATCCCATGGGATATTTGGATCGAGTTGGCTTCCCGGATGCGTACGGCACCACCAGCTGTGCTATAGCCTGCTAGAGAGCGCAGTCGGTACGTGCTAGGCCCACCAAAAGACTGCTCGTAGTAGAGTCACGGTTTCGGCTGCTGGGCCCACTAGACTGCTCGATCTGTCGTGGAGTAATTTGGTTTACTTGTTATTTGGTGTCTCTTCATTTCTTTTTTTAGAATCTCTTAATTTCTTTTATGAGTGCAAAGAATCGAACCGGATCAACTGGTATGGCTATACTATTTAATCTCTATAGCTCAGGGCGGACCCATATAGAGCCCAGCGAGGGCACATGCCCCCACTTAAGTTTGCGAACGCAGTGTAATTTGACACTGTTCTACTATACAAAATACTATACCAAGACTATGAGCACTCGCTCAATTTTTGCACTAGGTCTCCCCCTGCTGTAGCTAACTCGGTCAGAGGTACTTTCTCTTGAGTTCATGGATCCCTGTAAGATGTACAGTTTAAAGGTGTAAGTTGTGTATAATAATGATGACATAGTTAGACAGAGTATGTGCTTGTGTATAAGCCTTGAGGGCAGTCCCAAGCCAAACTCTATGGAAGAGTCTATCTCTATTAATTATATTTTTATATAGGCATTTTGCTGATGTGGCAAGCAATTTAATAGACAAAAACATAGAAACTAGGTCTAAGTTAGACACCAAATCTACACACAAACCGAGAAAAATCTGGTTGAATTATTATGGAGGAACATGATTGAATGATTGGATAGACTCCAAGATACAAAATCTGCATTGAAGGCTATGGTTCCTTGTGATAGTCTTTGACATATCGACTCTATGTGCAGAGTCTATGTTGGAACTGCCTGAGATACTACACCATAAGTCAGAGATTTTGGCCAGCCTCAATGATAATTTTATAGAGTTTCACGAGCATATATTAATTTCTATGTTGCACCAAAAATTTTACTTATTTGACAAGATATTTATGAGGGGGAATGAGTTCCATCACATGCGAGATGAATTTCATCCTCACAAGTCACAAAACTATAGTACAATTACCTAGAAACTCATATGGTACAAATAGTTTTCAGTCTAGGTGATTGTTAAATGTGCACTAAGACCAGCTTTAAAACATGAGCTTCACCGCGCTTGAGGATATGCATTGCCGTATGATTGTTTGATCGATGGGCGCCGAGTCTGTGGGCTACAGCTAGATCCAATAATAATACTTGGTAGCTGCATGCATGCATGCCTATCTACGCGCATCGATCGATCAGGACCGTACGGTGGCTCGCCTGTTACGTTTGCGTGCACAAGCATTGGTAGATCGTGCGTGTACCTGCATGCTAGTCAGCTTAAGCCTGGGACCACTGAACAAATCCATCAAGGCCCTGCCCGGAAAATAAACCTTATCAGAAAGAAAACCCATCAATTCAAATTGAAAATGACTCATCACCTGACCAAATTTATTTCCTCTTCTCGCCATGATGGCAAATTCGAGTATATGTGCATGTATCCTTAAATTTATACGTCATATAAACGTACTACGCTTCGTAGGTCTCATCAAGTGCGCCTGAATCTGGTGATTTCAATAATCTTTGCAGGCCCGGCGATAATTTAATAAGCGCTTCGTATGTATAGGTTTTATTAATTTCTCTCCCATAGTGACTTCGTCAATTTGGAGGATTTGCTGGTCCAGTCTCTCGGAGGTGCTCATAGGGGTAGGATTGCGTACGTATGTTTGTAGGAACAAGTGTGCGTGCGTTTATGTGAGCGTCTGCGTCTGTGATTCGAAAAAAAAAGCCGTATAGTAATAGTAGCATGCAATGCATATATACTAAGACAGAAGTAGTGTATAGAACAGGAGGTCGTTTCATTTTCGTTTTGTAGCCCCCCTTCCCTGGGAAGAATGTGGACGTGCATGCTGATCGATGCTGCTAGAACTAGCGATCGAGAAAAGGTGGCAGCTGATAGGATAAGAACGAATATATAAGCATGATGCTGTGTGTTCAGATTCAATGATGCTGTGTTCAGATTCAAAGTAAAAAGTACTTTTTCTAGATGAATAGTGTACTGTGAAGCGTGTTCTGTGAATGTGATGAATAGAAAAAACTTGTTGGAGAAATACTTTTTTCTGAATCTGAACACAGCCTCAGTTTTATTTGCAAATGGATGATGGGATGGGATGCAGTGCAGCTGCTATCTCTTCTCATTGCGTTGCGGCCCCATCCCGGCCCTCTGAATGATCGATCACCCCAGATCTTTCTCAGTTGGCCTTGGCCTATGCGATAGATTCCGTTCGCTGCTTCATTCATCAATAATGCATACGTATTCTTCGTTGTTATATATAGCTCCCGCGGTAATGTTTCCATTTTACCGATCAAGTTCGTTGTGGTCAATGTACCCAAAGTACTGAATTGCACATGGCCCCTGTGCCCACGGAAATTATTGCTGAGTTGCTACAGCCATGTCCCCTGCTCTCTAGCTCGATCTACCAATGTATGGGTGTACATCACAGGTCGAAGCATATAGTCGCTCGTGGTTTGTATCAGGTTGTGTGCGCAGTGCAGTGAGGCAGTGACCACTGACCAGTGAGGCTGGCTGCTGGGACCCGGGATGCCAATCAAGAGAGGGTTGAGTTGGACAATCAAGCATTCAAGCTCAAGCAGAGGGAGGCGGTTAGGAAAAGTGGCAACAGCCCACATGTAAAAAGGCTGCGTGCCACATCACCACGTACTGCACAGAACAGATCGAGCCGGTCCAAACCGCTCATCCGCTGTTGGTTTCTTCCGGCCACCTGCACCACACTCGTGTCCGATTCGACGGTGATCATCACGCCACATCAAGAAGGAAAGAAAGAAGCAGCCATCCATATAAATGACAACGAAAGCTAACACTGCACCTTCTTCTTCTTCTTCTTCTTTCTTCTTCTTCTTCTTCGTTAAATTAAAAGCCTCTGTCACACGCACAGTCACTACACTTGGGATCAGACCTCCATTTACATATCCAGTAGGAAGTTGAGCTAGAGCCTGAGACTGAGAGCCATCGTATCAGCCATGGCGACGGCGCCGCAGGGGCAGAAGCACGATGAGCAGCCGCATGCCCAGCGCCGCCCGATGCCCACCACCACGTCCAACAGGCCCGGCGGCAGCACCATCGCCACCAACCGCTGGGGCCCCTACTCCGGCGCCGGCGACTTCGCCAGCAACATGGCCGTCATCCTCGCCGCCCTGCTCGCCACGCTCGCGCTCGCCCTCGCCCTCAACGCCGCCGTGCGCTACATCCTCCGCCGCAGCCTCCGTCGGCCGCAGGGCGCTGGATCAGCTGCGGAGGCGGCGGCGGACCGCGACCCGGAGAAGGCGTCGTCCGCTCCCCCGCCGCCGCCACCGCCACCGCCGGAGCTGGTGTACTCGGCGGCCGGGACGAAGCTGGCGGGCGCCGCGGCGGAGTGTGCCATCTGCCTGGCGGAGTTCGTCGACGGGGACGCCGTGCGCGTCATGCCGGCATGCGGCCATGGATTCCACGCGCGCTGCATCGAGCGGTGGCTCGCCGGGGGACGCCGGTCTTCATGCCCGACCTGCCGCGCGCCGCTGGCCTCCGCCGCCGGAGCTGCGGCAGCTCATCAGCCTGATGAGGCAGCCGCATCATCATCATCAGCTTGATACTCTGTACTCGTATCCTGTGGTTTGTTCCTACCTGTTGGTGTTGTAATGCTCTTCTTGGTTTGGTCTTTTTTTTTTCTCTCCCTGGCCTCCTCCCCTCCCTCGTGTAAATATTGGTCTCAGGCAGAGGATAGAGAGGAAATTGAAGTGGAATTGAGCAGGATGTTTTGTTTCAGGACAACATAGCTTATTGTTTTGCACTTGGAATAATTAAGTTGGTATGGAAGAGAGAGGTTTAATTTGTAGGTGGAAGCAAACATTGGTGTTGTGGCGTAGCCTCCTCTCCTGCAAATGAAGCGTACCTGAAATAATTAGTCTTGGTTTCGTTCAGGCTGAAAAATGAAAAACAGCGGAAACTACAGAGGGATCGATCGGAAATTACAGAGGCAATGCAAGCAGTCAGGTGAATAATAAGTTCCTGTTTTATTATTCCGTGCATGCATCTTCATCAGTATGGTATGGACGTATGGTAGTCGCTTTCTTTTCTCATGCCGTACGCTCTTGACTTGGATTTCTTTGTTGGGTAGTAGCTTGTCGTCTCGATCGTCATGGCGGGACGCGCACCAAGGTGGATTAGATATACCGGCGGCATGTGGTGTGGCCATGGCCGTCGATGAGATGAGATGGATACCGACGTGGTGCTGGCGCACTGCAGCAAAATTATCAATTCTTGTCTGCAGCGGTTTCAGAATTTACAATTTGTAGTACTACAATGATGCAAGCCTGAAGCCGTCTCGGTCAGGCAAGATTAGAATTCAGGTCGCATGCATGCAGCTTGATGGAATTCTGATGAATTCGTGCATCGTAATATATGACTAGGTGATAGAGTCTCGTACATTATATTGCATCTCTCTATCCTCGTGCTCATGTGTGCATACGATGGGTCTCCTGCTTCTTTGTGTACAATAACCTGTCTGCATCCATACTAGTAACGTACACTCCTCATCGATCTCCATCGCTTTGCTTGATTTGCTGTTTGGTTTGAACAACTAACTTGATTGATTGCAGTGATCGGCCGGTCAATTCTTGCTGCTCATGCATCAATTCAATTCCCCCACTGAGCGAGTGATTGACACGCACATATACGTGCTAATTTTAATTTGCTGCTGATAAATGCAATGATAGCAGAGCCAATCAGCCAATGTGTGCATAGTTGCGACGATACTGATCGGTAGTGTAATGAGCTAGAGATTGACACACGCGCATGCATGGTGGGTGCTAGAACATACTACAATATGGAGGAACTTAACAATCGTCGACCCGTTATTTTCGGTCCCCCGTGTCGTCCTGGCTACAGATGGTCCGGCCAGGGGGCGAAACTAGCCTGACATTCTCTTCTTTCTTCCTTCCTCTCTTGATCATATCTAGAAAATATTAGGGGGGCTTAGGGGAACCATAGCATTCTGAGCCACTGGGTCCGGCGATGGTCCCTCCATAATTATTACTATTGCCTACAGATATCAATATAATATAGTCATCCGTTCCAAATTACAATCTACTTCAACTTTTTAGGAGAATAAAAAAAATTTATAAAGAGGACCACATATCTATGGCACTGAATATATATATTAGAAAAAAGAAAAAGTCTATTTTTCACCCTCCAACTATTACAAAAGTCTGATTTTCAACCCACAACTACAAAACCGGACACTAAACACCCTCCAATTATCCAAACCGTGCAAAATTGGTCCTTTGGTGGTTTTGAAGGTGGTTTTGTATTTTCCTAATAAAATAAAAAAGTTATATTAAAAAATTCATAACTAATTTATATTGAACTAGAAAAATTAGAATCTAGTGCAAATGTTTTTCTAAAAATGTGACCTACATGTTGGTGCACCATTAGAAGTCATTTGCATATTTTTATTTTTATATTTTTAAAAAACAATAAGACACTAGTAATATAAATATATAATACCCAAATAACATTAAATGATGTGACAATAGGTTGGTTACATTTTAAGAGAACTTTGGCACTGATTTCATATTTTTTGGGTCTAAAATGAATTAGTTATGGTTTTTTAAAGTTTAAATAATATTTTTGTTATTTTTAGAAAATCCAAAACCACCCAAAGGGTCAATTTTGCATGGTTTGGATACTTGGAGGGCCTTTAATATCTGGTTTTATAGTTTGAGGTTGAAAATCATACTTTTGTAACAGTTGAAGGGTGAAAAATAGACTTTTCCCTTAGAAAAACTAATATAGCTAGTTTACTTATTTGGCATGATAAATGTTAGCATTTTGTTATATAAATTTGATCAAACTTGATATGGTTTGACTCTCTAAAAAGTTTAGAATGACTTCAAAAATTGGAATTCCATCTATCATCTTCCATGGCAAGTTTAGGAGCTGCCCAAACGTACGCAACCATCATGATCGTGTCTTGGTATACAAGGTTCACACAAGTTTATCATGAGAGCTACTATTATGTGACGGACACTGTAGCTACGAAACTGCAATACTGCACTCAAGTGTTTTTTCTCTGTGCTACACTACACTCGACTTTTTGCTCTGGTAGGTTGGAGGGTTCGAGAGAAGGGTTTACCGACGACCGGCAGGCTTAGAGGGAGCTCGCGGTTGATCCAACTCGGATTTCGGTGGCAACTCTTCCTGCACGCAGGCTTTCTAGGCTCGCCACAGCCCATCTCCAGAGGCGCTTTATATTTCTATGGCCGATTAAACATATGGGCCCTAAACTGATGATGTGTTTCGTTGGTAAGTAGTAGTAGGCTGGCTGTTGTGATCCACGGACCCATCCATATTGGGCCGCCCCTACTAGGTTTTCCAGAGATATATATGATGTTTTGTTAAATCATCAGCATCCTATGTGTCCACGGTTTATCTCAAAAAAAAAAAAACTATCCACGGTTGTCTTACTTGTGACAGGCAGATTTCTGAATCCCGAACTGCAGAGTCGTAGCTTCGTAGGCATCGAATGGCAAGACTATACACATCGTACGTCAGGCTCACTCACCATGGTTGCAGTGCAAGCTCGCGATGCAAGAATTCAGACATGGATCACAATGGGTTCAGAGCAAGCAGGCATACTAAGATCACGTCGTGGTTGGCTCCTCGCCGCCCCCCCTGCTTGGTCGGCATTCGAGTCCTGGTCAGACGCCAAGGGAAATGGAGGAACTTCGGCGCAAGGTCCAAGCCCACTACAGTACATCGCATCTTCCCACTCAGTATCTTCGCCACCGTCTGAACCAGCAGCTGTCCATCCCAATTACTGTTGCTGAATGTTTGCATGTTTTTGTCTGATGTTTACATAAACACTGAATTTTTTTTTAGACCATAAACACTGAAATTTTGGGACAGGATTGAAAAACTAGTGCACTATGTAGTAGAACAGAAATTTGATCTGACTCATTGGTGTTGGTAGATACATGGATGTACAACTAGAAATATAGAGGCTATCCATTCCAGTAGAGGTAGCCTAGCTTGCCTGTGCCTCGTGGCCTAGGTATTCTACATATATCTAGTACAGTTGGAAGAATAACAAGGCCAGCCTCGAGTTAGCAATTGATAAGCAAGCAATAATAGTAATAATAATAATAATCATAGAAAGAAAGAAAGAAAGAAAGAAAGAAAGAAAGAAAGAAAGGAAGGGGGGCCGAGTCCCTTGCTTCCCCGCCGGAAGTAACCGATCCGACGTGTATATGCGCGATATAGGAATAACGGGGGACATTGACGTGAATCCGATCGATCTGCGCCGCCGACCTATACGATGGGCACTGACGGCCCCCAAGTTGTCGATCATCACGACACCCAAATCGGCGGAAACAAACCATGCCGAATCGGCTCCAAAGTCGTTGTCGTTAATCGCGAGACTCAAATCGGCCCCAAAATTACAGTTGAGCTTACCAGGGATTTCTCAGTCCCGCCGGGGACTTCGCCGCCGCCGCCGCGGCCACTGGGTCCCGGTTAGTTCCTCATTTATTTGCTTGGTACTTCACTTTACTCTGTGTTCTTCATATATACGGTCCTCTCGCTCAAAAAAAATATATATACGGTCCTCAAGCTAACTAGCGTCTGTTATCAATCAACATGCAGAGGAACAAGAATACATTGCTCATGCAACATTCTGGGAGGTTGTACTTGGAGTTCACCCGGATCGTTGCAACCCGTACCGGGATACTGACAAGTTTTCAGAGCCCTACAGATACTTGGCTGGTAAGCGTTACTAATATTGTTTCACAGCAAACTAGTAGCCGATTATTCATCCCTGTTTCAACATTATTTACACAATTGTTTCTAGTTTGGGAACTCCTCGATCTACTTCAAGTTTCATTTCTGTTTTATTATGGAACTTTTTTTACTACAAATGTTATTTGGTTGTAAGAGCATCTCCAGCAATGGCCCTCAAATTAGACCAGTGCTCTCTATATTTTAAGGGGTAGAAGCTCAATTCACCTTCTATTCGTCAGCGGATAGGGTTCTCCCTAGAACTCACCAGGAATGAAAGGGTGGAGGGGGAGATTTGGAGGCCTTGCTAAAATGGAGGCTGCTTTAGTAGTTGGGGTATTGTTTTTTTTACTACACCCTCCAAATTTAAGATAGATACTTGTTTAGAAGTTCTACTGGAGATGCTCTAAGCAAACTTGCATGTACATTCATTGGTTTGGTTTATTCCCTCATAATACATTTTTTTCCTTTTTTTTACTATAGAGATGGCCTTCAACAATGTTGCCAAATATGCAAAGGATAATGACGACTACCATGACACAATTCGTAAGTCGAGATACGAAAACCCCGAGGATCGGTTTAGTATAGTCAACATTATGCCACGCAATCCTTATCCTGGGTGCCTACATACGTGGCACAGAGAATTTCGAATGACAAACACTAACCCTAGTAATGCCTTCTAATGCTACCTTTTTCCCCTTTCTCCCCTTTTTCCAAACTATACCAGTTTTGATCCTCATGAATCTACTTTTGCCAACTCTCTTAGCTTCTTTGGGGAGCAAGCGCTTTACGGAGCCCTGTGCACGTGGATATGTATTGTCGGATCTTCTTCAATTCTTTCAATCAGGTTTGCTGGTGATTTCTATCATGGGGACAAAATTAGCGTCTATGGTTTTATCGCGGTACGGGATGCAGTTGATCAGCTGCGGAATTATATCTTTCACCGATCATCGGATCATGCCCAAGACATTACCCAGGTTAGTATTGGATCATGCATGGGGAAATCTGTCCCCTTAATTAGTTGCAATTTTCATTTAGTCGTATGTCATGGCAAGAATTAAATTTTGCAGACTGTCATTTTTACTAATGCTGTTTTTGGAAACAGGATGCACGTGATCTATTGTTGAACCCTCCAGTTCGAGGGATATGGGCCCCTTATAGCATCATTGTTGAATACTGTCTCAAGGTTAAAAGCAACGGTGGTGATGTCGCTGAGGAGCAGGATTCTGTGCTGATGGATGGGTGCTTTGATTTCAGGCAGTCACCAATGGCTCCGGATGTCCAGCTGCACAGAGTTCGTCTGTTTGGCCCTCTTGGACCACTTGACATTCGCTTCGCTCTTCTCAGGTTTGCCGTGGAGGCGACCATAGATGTAAAAATCAAGAGGGCCATGGCAGGCTACAGCCTGCGCACCGTAGCAGCATATACTTGTGGATACTCTGATAAGATTGTGCTATACGACGTGTCTGCACCTTCACTGCCCTCTGCAGAAGAGAAGGTAAGAAAGACGGCGGCTTGTCATCGTCTCTGGTGGCTGTGGCATCTGCAGTGGTGGCCGTGGAATTAGGCTGTGAATTGAAGCTAGCATTTGAGATAGCCTCGGAGGAACCTGCTGGGTGTGGGACCCATGAGCTCTGCTTCGCCTCCCAGAAGCACAGGAGTAGCAAGGGGGCAATTGTGATGGGCAGCGATTTTAAGTTGGCAGCAAAGGTTACTTGGTCCACCATGGGGGAAACCTATCGAAAGCTTTTTCAAATGGATATCAACTTGTTTGGTCGTCAGTCAGGTTGCAGGAATTTAATTTAAAAACGCCGTTGTTATGTATATCGTGGGCATGTTGGTAGAACCCACAATCCCGCATTTAAGCACATCTGTTCCTTCTTCAAATAGGGAGAACCGGAGAAGGCAAGAACTCTCGATAGCAATGTAAAATCTAGAGTCTAAAGCAGAGATTGTAGTTAAACCTGCACAAAAGGTTTACTGGGTACTGAACGTATTTGTTTGCGAAACATATTTCATATGAATTGAGAAGCTTTGGTTTCTGAAGAGAAATGAATGAAATGGGTATAATAGAGAAAATGGCAAACTCTGATTGCAAAATGTAATGCAAGCATGCAAATAATGTCAAACAAGATATTCAGAGGTGTTATCTCACAGGAAGCTGATTGAATAAGCTGATAGACAGAAAAAAGATATATGTATATTATTGCATATACTATAAGAACAACTGTTAGTGACACAAAAAAGAACACGTGCTGCTTGTGGCTCACAAAGCATTACCTTGGCCCCCTTCATGCGAACTGCTGAATGGCTCACAAGTTATAAGTTTTAGGTGCTTGTGCTTCTAGTGGGACTATCTACACGCATGCAAGAACTGAATATGACATCCACCAAGTACTTGTCTACATTTAACTACAAGTTATTGGCGCAGCTTGGATGAAGCGATCCAGCTGAACATGGCCTTGCCAACCAGTGTCCGTACCTCACCGATGCATGCCCAAAAGTGTCGCATCAACAGCCGATGCTCGATTTTACTCCGTGAGAAGGATGAATAGGAAAGTTGAAGGAAATTGGAGAAGAACTTTTCTGAAAAGCGTGTTTTCTGAGAGAGATGAATAGTAAAGTCCAAAAGAACTTTTTCATCTAACTTGTAGAGCCCGCTAGCAGTGCCTGCATGCAACTCAGCAGACACTCAAGAGCAGGCCGCCAACCAATAGGAAAGTAGCTGCAGACCGAGGAAACTAGAGTCGTCGGTGCTGGATTTTTTTCATTCAAGCATCGTGCTCCACAGTGTTGCCTACTAGCATCGCCAAAAGAGCACACTACGGGTTGCCTGACAAGGTGGACAGTGGCCTTGCCGATCTCATGGTTTTCTCCTTAGACCTCCGAGATGATCTCTGTAATGGTGACTGTCCCTGCTCGGGGTCTTTTGATCAATGCCCCCCCCCCCCCCCCGAATTGTTCAGGGCGGTGCTATGGCAATGACAGATCGATATGGAGACTAGGAAATTGAAATAGCACTAGCTCGAAGGACGCGGCATCCAGGCAATATGCGATGGATGGTGTCTGAATGTAATGGCTGCAACTTGGAGTTTCTTGTTGACACGTGCTATATTGTGTTGTTGAAGCAGTTTGTGAACCCGAACTAGAGCGTCGTAGCCCAAGAGGAATACAAAGGTCAAGAGTTTACACATTGTCAGGGAGAACAACAACAAGCGTACGTATTCAGTAAACCGAAAGAGGAACAAACTTTGTTTTGTTCAACAAAGGAAGGGTCTCCACTACTAGCACCTATTACAATCTCGCTCAAACCAATAATTCGTTCACCCTCTGAATTCTGAACACAGCAGCTAGCAGGCTGCTTGAACCTCCACCAGAGGTCACTCCTTGTTCGCCATGGTTGCATTGCAAGCTCACGATGCAAGAACTCAGACGACCACATCGCAATTGCTGTGGCTGAATGTTACTAGCATACAAGTTCTTGTCTTATGTTTACATAAACACTGAAATTTTTTGGGGCAAGATTGAAAACCTACTAGAGTAAGTAGTAGAACAGAAAATTGATCTGACTCGTGGGTGTACTGTTGATAGATACATGGATCGATGTACAACTAGAAATATAGAGGCTATCCATTCCAACATGTAGAGGTAGCCTTGCTTGCCTGCCTCGTGGCCGGCCTAGGTATTCTTAATTCTTCCATACTATGTCTAGTACAATATTTGGAAGAAGAGCAAGGCCGGCCTGGAGCTAGCAATTGATAAGCAAGCAACAATAGCAATAATAATCATAGAAAGAAAGAGAAAGAAACAAAATCATTGAACGAAGACAGGGGGATGGACAAAAATCGATAAGTACAAGCAGTAGCAGCTATGTATGCATGATGCATTGGATCAAAAAATGGATGGCCGGATCAGACATCATCAGAGCTTCAGAATTCAGATGTAGTCTTGGTTGTATGAGGAGTCCATCTCGTGGACGACGAGCTTCTTGGCGGTGACGCGCGCGGCGGTGGCGTTGTTGAAGAGGTAGACGCCGGCGTTGGCGTAGATGGCCTCCGTGGGGTAGACCCTGGAGGTGGCCGTGGACCTCCCTCCCTGCGCGAAGCTCTCGACAATGGAGTGGTCGACGAGCACCCTGAGCGCCAACGTCTCGCCGTCGAGCACCGGCACGGCGCTGCCCACGACGCGCTTCACGATGTCGTTGGCGCTGGACGACCTCGACTCGTCCTGGCAGAAGTGCGTGGTGAGTGACCCGTCGAGGCCCTTGGCCACGTAGAAATAGACGGCCGTCTGCTCGTGGAGGTGCCTGTCGGCGAGCACGAGGAGGCCGAAGGGCCCCAGCGCGCCGCGGTTGGCGGACCCACCGCTCGTGCTGCAGTTGTACCCCACGTCGGCCTCGTTCAGCGCCATCACCGAGTGGCGGTCCAGCTCGAACTCGGCCACGATGTCCAGCTGCGTCGCGCGGTGGAGGTTCAGCGGGAACACCGAGCCGTGGTCGATGGTGATGCCGCTCAGGTCCGTCGAGTTGGTGCGGAGGGCCTCAACCTCCTCGACCGGCCACTGCACCAGGTTTGCGCCCGTCTTGGTGTCGAACAGCACCGTCCGGGGGATCGACTGCAATAATGCACCACCGTACGTGAAGCGAATTAGTAATAATTTACTTAAATCGACAAGAATAATGTATTGTGCATTATATGAATTACAGGTAGCAATTGATGAACAGACAAGACAGCCCTTTTTTCTTTCTTGTCTAATAGTATACAGTACAGTACTAACTGCTTGCAAGAAGTGGCCGGTGCATGGAGAGGTAGCATATGCACATGGTGGCACATGAGCCACCGCATATCGACAGTACATGAAACAATTATACTATATATATTAGTGTTGTTGGTATCTCGACAGTGCAATGGCCCAGCTAACAGCAAAGCTATGACAGTTGACAGCAAGCTAAGCCAGCAGGGGTATTGTCGTTGCTCTCATTCCCCCGTTCCTACATGCCTCTTTTTCTTCTAGATCTCCTCCTAGCAGCTGGCCTGTTAATTAGTACTATATACTATAGCATGTGGATCCCAGGCCAGCCAAAAAGCGCACAGCAGCTCTAGCAATAATAATTGACATAAACTACGTACGTATATACCAGTATAATACACACAACTAGACAAGTAGCTAGTACGTACAAGTGACAAAAAAGAATATACGACGGATGGATGCGACTGAAAGAAAGAAAGAAAGAAAGAAAGAAAGAAAGAAAGAAAGAAAGAAAGAAAGAAAGGCAATAACAGGTACCTGCAGCGACGCCCATCCCTTGGCGACGTCGGCTCTCTCCGAGTCAGTCTCGCCGACCCATCCCCAGAGCACCCGGCGTCTCTTGGCCGGGTCATAGAAGGTCTTGGACGCGTAGAACTTGCCCCAGTCGTATCGCAGCCCGATGCCAACGTCCCTCGTGGCATCCAGCGGCGTCCACGAGTTGGCCGCCGCGTCGTACCTCCCGAGCGCGTAGTAGTCGTGCCGGTCGTCGTCCATGCTGGCCTTCATGACGTGCACCACGTCGTCGACGACCACCCCGTTCTCCGAGATGGCGTCCGACACGTCGATGCCATTCTTGGCCGCCTTGCCTTTGGTTCCCACGGGGTAGAAGTCGATGCACTCCCACATGCCGGTGCCGTCGACACGGTGCAGCAGCCCGGGCAGGAGCTCAAAGTGCACGAAGTCCTTGGTGCGGTACACGACGGCGATGCCGGCGTGGTGCGTGTCGTGCTTGGAGCCGATGACGATGCGCCACGTGCGGTCCGAAGGGTCGAACCACGCCGTGGTCGGGTCACGAAAGTCCTTGGGCCCGATGCCCGGAGGAGGGTACAGGACGGGGTTGTTGTCGTACTTGGTCCAGTTGGTGAGCAACGGGTCGGATGGGTCGGAGGGGACGGCGAGGCACTGGACCTGCACCGACTCGTTGGTCGAGCCGGTGTAGAGCATGGCGAGGCGGCCGTCGGGGAGGACGGTGGCGGAGCCCGTCCAGACGCCGTTGGTGTCGTACCACTGGTCGGGAACCATGGCCAGAGGGAGGTGGCGCCAGTGGACCAGGTCGCGTGACACGGCGTGGCCCCACGCGATCTTGTTGCCCCAGATGGCGCCATCCGGGTTGTACTGGTAGAAGAGGTGGTACCAGCCCTTGTAGTACACGGGGCCTGCATGCGTATGTATGTATGAAGAAGGAATTATTACATTGCATTATTACACGTGCCCGTGATTGGATTGTATATGAAGGATTACAGAGCTGCATTACATATATTACACGTGGCCGTGACAAGGACCAAGAGAGAAACAGCAAGGAAATAATAACGCAATGCAATACCGGCCAGCAGCCGGTTGGTGGTTTGTTGGACCATACAGTACGCACGCGCAATTCTAGCCACCAGAATTATATATTTTGTGAAGGATGATGATGGGTCATGTTGAGGATCAGAGAGCAGCAAGGGCCCATACAGTAAGCGCGTGAGGTGATTGATGATTATCCAGCCTAGTAATCGATCAGCTTGCCGATTCAACAACGAACTGCGGATCGATCGGTGATCAACAGACACCTCGATCGACGGCGGAATAATAATGCATGCATGGAGAAATCAATGAACGAATGAATGAATTACCGTTGGGATCGTTCATCCAGTTCTTCTGCGGCTGGAAGTGGAACCCGGTTCGCTGCCACTGCAGCATCGCGTTGCTCCACGGGAACGCGTTGTCGCCGCCCTCTTCGGCGCCCAGCATGCCCGCCGGCGACCACACGCCGGACGTCTTCTCCGACACGCCGGCCTCGGGGCCACGGCTCCTCTTCTCATCATGATGACGGGGCGTGTCGACGACGGCGGGGCGGCGCGGGGGCGCGACGCGGACGCCGGCAAGGGCGACGACGGCGAGCACCAGCGCCGCGGAAAGGACGAGCGCGGCGGCGAGGAGAGGCCTCCGGCGGCCCCCGGTGCCGGACACCTCGCCGGAGGCGGCGTCGGCGGCCGGCAGCGGCGTGTAGGAGTAGGGGAGGGGCGAGGAAGAAGAGCTGTCCCTGGTCTCCATTGTTACGTCTCTCTCTCTCTCTCTCTCTCTAGATGATGGATCGAGGTGGAGGAAGATGAAGGTAGGAGGAGAAGTAATTAATGGCGCTCACGCGGCCGGGCGGACGGCCTCGTCGCCGATCTCGGCGCCCCGGCTGCTATTCTTAACACAAGAAACAAGTAGAACAAGTCTCGGCGTGTGGAGCGCTCGCCTCGTCGACATGGTATTTATAGCAGCCAGCTGCTGGTCGATCATGGCTCTCTAATCTCTCTTGGAGCATGATGATGGGCTCATGGCACTGGATCCATAATCTCCTCGGTCTCCAGCGGGTCGGATCGGGGTCAGGTGTTGTGTGTTGATCCACCACCAACAACAACTTGGCATGCACATGGAGCGGCACGGCCCCATTGCATCGCATCGGGGGGTCCCCTGTCTCCTGGGCCCGCCCCGTCTGGGATCCCATCACCGTGCCGGTACCGCCCTTGGTTCTTCTTCTATACGTATACTCCTCCTACATACTCGTACACGACTATACTACCAAGTACCAACTGTTGTCTGTTGTATTGTATCCTCCACTCCATCGTCATGTGATCGATCCATGTGTGGTTCCACAGTCCACATGCATGCACCACACCCCCACGCACTACCATGCATACATGTCATTGCATATATTCATCTTCTTCTTTCATCGATCATCGACGAGGATCGGATCCGATGCTTTAATTTTCGTACCTACGTACGCCTATCATCGATCGAACCGATCCATCCATCATTATTATTAGAGCTACATATAAATACGACGATGGTCTGCAGTTTATTTGTTTAGTTTTTACATACTGGGTAGCTAGCTAGTGGATTCAAATTCGTGCAAAACAAATATCATGCCACAACATGAGTTCTTGTTTCAGTTTCTTTCTTTCTTTTTCCTTTTTGATGAGAAATATACACTACATGCATATATAGTAGTTATTTATTAATTCTTTCCATTCTTTCTTTCTTGCTTGCTTGGGGCATGACAGATGCATGTTCTCAATCGCCATCAGGAAGCGATGTCCATGTGAATGAAATCATAAGCATATATTCAGATCCATATGATCATGCATTGCATTGGATTGGAGGTAGATCGACGAGCTCTCCATACATCGCTCCATGGATTATTAGGCCGCCGACTCATGGATCGGTCCATGTCGCCGTCGATCAGTTTGAGGAAACAATTAAGCTAGCGTATGCAGTGCCTCCAGAGAATTTTTGATATTTAACCCTGTATTCGTAAGCCTTTCAAAACATAACCCTCAATTCGTAAGCTTTCAGATATTTGACCTTACGTCTGCGAATTCTTTTGAAACGAGGGATTTTGTATTTTTTTCCCCTAATTTCCTATTTCCTTACTCATTTTCTTTTTCCAAAACTGGTGAATGGACAATTATGCTCTTGCCCCGCAGAACCCACCAGTCAGATTTTTCTTCTTCCCCTTCCTTCTTCTTGTTGGAGAGCCAGCCACCATGGCCATCTTGCGGCGGCTGGCCACGCATGTAGCAGGGATATGAGAGAGTATGCATGCAACAGGGATATGAGGGAGTCCGCATGTAGCCGGGATCTGGTCATGCATGCAGCACGGATTTTGAGGACTCCACCATGGCCATCTTGCCGGAGGATGGCCATACATGCGGCTGACCAAAAATGGAGTGGAGGGAGTCCGACCGCCGCGGATCTGAGCCGGTGGCCAGGCGCCCCGTCGGCCCACAGCAAAAACAGAGAGGGTGGGAGGAACGGCGGCGACGAGGGTTGGGGACTCGGAGCTCGCCGGAGGCAATGGAGGAGGAGAGAGGCCGGCGGCCATGGAGGAGGAGAGGCCATGGAAGAGGAGAAGGGAGGGGCAAAAACGTCAGCTTATGTTGCATGAAAATGTAAAAGAGAAAAAAATCCCGAAATCAAGAAAAAGGCCTAAAATCCCTAATTTAAAAACAATTCGCACGTTCATAGTTAAATATCTAAAGGCTTACGAATTGAGGGTTATGTTTTGAAAGGCCTACGAATACAGGTTAAATATCAAAATTTCTCGTGCCTCCATCCGGGTCGGGTCGGGTCGGGTGTGGTCGTCCGATCTTCTTTTTTTAATATATGTTCCTTTTGGAACCATGTATGTGATACATACGTGCTTCTTCCGTCTTCATTTTGTTTTAATTTAATTATTAGTCGACATTATTAATTTGTTGTTATTATTTTTTATATCATTAGTTTCCCTCCGATCCATGAATTAATTAATTAACAACCAAGCAGATTAATTAAGAGCAACCAGCAGCAAGTCCAGGTCCAGCAATGCATGCCACGCGAGCTATATATACATGTCGGCTTCCTCGTCGTCTTGCACGCATGCGTTCAGTGCTAGCTCCATCGTTCATCGTCATATATGTATATTTTGCAAAAAAAGATATGGTGGTCCGATCAATCAACTGCAGGTGCCTAGGATCGTCGCTGTATACAGAGTTACAAAAACATACATGCAAGCAGGAACCCCAATTCCTCAGCTCAGCTCAATATCAGGCTCTCCTTGTTGAATTGAAATATATATTCCTATCTTGTCTTATGCACAGTCGTACATATGTACATGTGCATCGGCGTCCAGTGCGTGCATGTTACCTTTATTTTTTTGCAATAAATCAAGAACATTCATTGCATTGGTCATTCGTTCGAGTTTGCCTTGCCTCGTATATTTGCAAGCTAAGCCTCTGCTAGCTGCTGTCTCAAATGCAGCACAACAACTGTAGGTACGTGATACTCATTCCATCTGCTGGTTCATGTTCACGCAACCATATATGCATACGGACATACCAGTATACACATGCATGATGTTGTGTGCTAGTAATGTATACATGGGACCAAGAGGAGGAGATTCCAAGAGGGTGGGGCCCACAAATAATAGAGGGAATCGACGCTGATGGTTCTCTCTCTCCGGGTACCTGCCAACTGCCTCGTCAGCATTGCAGCCTCGTCAGCATATGGGTGGACGGACATGGCCCACATTAACCAACCTTCCTTCCTTCCCGGAAACTTATAGATCGAGGTGGACCTCAATTCTTGCCACATCAACAGACGACTTATTAAACTTTTAGCCAAAGCCGCTTAAGTCAAGTGTTTATCTAAGGTATATATATAGTGCCGGATTAATTCTACTCCATTGAACCTTCTAGCTAGCTAGCTCGTTGGTGGTGTACCCTACATGCAAGTTTCTTCTTTTTTCCCCCGTAATCACAATACAAAGGCACACGCTTGTATTACATACATATACGCACCCTCACCTCATATAGTCATATGCATACCAGCCCTATCGCCATGAGCACATCCCATAGATCAATCCGGTAGATGATGACATTGAGAAAGTCACCGGCCATATCGCACATTAAAATCACGGTAAAACACACATCACAAGCTATGTATATGATGTAAAAAAAATCAATATCCCTCAATATATTCGTTTTCAAACCAAATATTAGTGATCTAAATGCACCACCAATTTAGCAAAAACTATTTTCCTTTTTTTTTCTTTTGCAAGAGTGTACACACTTGTTTATTTTTCTTGGTTCACAATGCAAGGAGCCTTGCTAAAACAATCCAAAAACAAAATAAATTTCTTTTGGCTGGACCACTCCTGTGACAGATGCATCTTGTTGCTTCTTGGTCATGTGCCAAGTGGCGTGATTTGGTGGAGCAGAGACATGATAGATGCCCGGGGTGCCGATCGCATCACCGAATTGTTGCGGCATTTGAAGGAGAGAGGGAGCAGAACACGCACGCAGACACCGGACCACATGTGCGCACACATGCGGTGCCTCTCTCGTGGACACGGTGGATTGTGAGATCCCACCACGAACCACTTGATTGCATTGCATGTATGAGTGTCGTGTTATGTTGCCACCATGTAATATAATGTAGGTCCTCAATCATGAACGACGAGACGACTGCACACACGCATATATGTCGGCCTCGCTCGATCTAGCACCTTCTGGAGATATGCATGCACTGCACCCGGCCCCGGCCCGAGCTGTACATGACGTACTCTGCAAACGGAAGTAGGTCGTTAATCTCGAGTGGTAATCAACAAGCAAAATAATTAATGACGGTAGGCAGCAGCTCGTCCGAGCCGATTCAGCATGGGGATACAATAATGCAGCTGGGAAAATTTAATCGAGCAACTGCTAACTTGTCCTGCTCGGATGCTGACTGGTGGCTGCGCCAAGTGTCCAACCGGCCGGCGGGTGCCATGTCACCTCCTCTTTCATGCGCTCGTCGACAGGTGGCGGTGTGGCGCGACCGCGCGAGGTACTGTGAAAGCATCGCTCCGTCACATGGAACGAATGGCCGTTGATGCTACTACTGTACATGATATACGACGCGACGACGAATTTAATTTACCCGCGTACTTATTCGATAACAAATAATTACTGTGCTCATGCATGGTAACGCATATTTATATATGTCTAGGTCGATTGAACGAACAACAACCATGGGTGTCGCGTGCGCTAATCTCCTCAAATATTATGCTGGCCGATATGCTGATTATGATAGATTTCGCATTCAGTACACGTGGATTCACGGCAACGCGCCTCACCACTGCACGTACGCTGCGTGATAATCATGCGGGTAGAAAGAAAAGTCACCGTTTCTTTTTTTTTTTAAGAAATATTTCTCGTCGTTCGCTTCTTCGCCTTTTGTCTTTGTGATGGTGATCAGGTTGATGGAGCAAGCCTTGTCCGGTTGTGTTTACAACTTTGATGCCCTGCATGGTGTGTATAAACTCCACGTGGATCCTTGGACCCCCGCCCGAGATTCTCAATACTGATTCCGACATCGTCTCATCATGATTCTGCTGCAGCATATCGATCATGCATGCCACAGTATTTGATCGATCATGCGTGCGCGCGGCGCGCCCTGTCCTTGGAACATTCACCTTCTATCACATAGTACAGAATTTGATGCTCACTGCTGGGCTGCACCTCTTTCCAAGTGTCCGGCCGGCTACTGCAGCAGCCCATCGACGAGGCACTGCTGCGCGACAAGTAGCGGCATGGCGCGGTAAGCATCGCTCCGATCCGTCACATACTCACATGGATGCTATACAAATACAACAACTGATGGCCGTTGATGCTACCACTGTACATGATATACAATGACGAATTGAATTACCTGCGTAGTCGATAACAAATAATTACTGTATTCATGCATGGTAACATATACCATATGAAATTAAGAATGATATGAATCTGATGACGTTGTGCCTGTACGTACTATGTAGAGTAGCTCTCTGCAGGCAGATGATGGTCGGGTTATACATGTGTCTAGATCGATTGGATGAAAAGTCAACAACCATCAGTGTGTCGTGTGCGTTAATCTCCTCCAACTATGCTGGTGATAATTTCGCATTCACGACACGTGGATGCTCGCCAACGCCTTGTGTGATAATCATGCTGGTGATATGATTATGATAGTTTACACCACTGCACGTACGCTGCGTGATAATCATGCGGGTGGAAAGACCGCTTTTTTCTAAGAAAAAACAAATATTTCTCGATCGTCGTCTGCTTCTTCGCCTTTTGTCTTTGTGGTGATGATCAGGTTGATGGAGCAAGCCTTGTCCGGTTGTTTTACAACTTTGATGCATTGCATGGTGTGTATAAACTCCACGTGGATCCTTGGACCCCCCGAGACTCTCATGATTCTGCTGCAGCATCTACGGAGTAGTTTATTTGCTCAACGAACCTCAAATAATTAATTTTCCTTACTCTTCCAAAAGGTGAAAAAAAAACCAATTCAGGCTCTATGGATTTGGATTTTGGAGTCAGCCACAGTATTTGATCGATCATGTATGCTCGCCCTGTCCTTGGATAATTCAGCTTCTACTACATACAGCTATCTTTTTTTTTATCTGTTTCTCAATTTTTTGACCTGGCAGTATAATTGTGCATGCCAATTACAAGTAAAGAAAAAGGGAGTATAGAGTAAGTTGTAACTTGTGTGGCCGCCTTGCGAAAAGAAGAAGAAGAATTACTATTGTCACAAAATGTCAGCCACTAGATGTGGCTAGCTCAGCCGTGACTCAGACATTGCACAACAGTGTTGCTAACTTGCTCAAGCTATTCAGCAACTCATCCATCGACGACCAGACATCTTGCCTGCCTTGCGTAGTTTTGCATTGAATCCTGACCTCATCCTCACTTGATTGAGGCTCTCTCGGTTTGGACTTGTTGGAGCATACATTATTGCTGCCATGTCAGCAATGGCAAAGCGACAGTGCGGGGCCTGCTAGCTCCAATAATTCCATCGATCTGGTGGCCCTTCCCTTCCAAGAAGATGCAGCGGAAGGAATCCAATCCAATCCTCTCATCTGCGTATGGTGCGTGCAGTGCAGCTTGGCATGCCTGGATTGGCGGCAGCCACATGAGGCTGCCAGCTGCTCAAATGTGACCCTTTCCTGACCAAATTCAGATGCGGCGCTGCTCTCTTGTGCTGCTACTCTCCGATCCGATCCTACCTCCCCTCCGTCCAAAATAAATGCCATTCTCGCTTCCCAATAAAAATAGCATTTTTGACCATTAACCAATTATATATAAAATAATATTAATATTTATAGTACATCATTAGTACCATTAGATAGATATTTGAATCTAGTTTTTTAACAAATTTATTAGAGATATAAATATTACATATATTTTTCTACAAATTGAGTCAAAGTTGAGAAAGTAACACGTGCACGTATCTCATAGCGTCATCCTTTTAGGGACGGAGGGAGTAACATTCATGCATGCGCATGCCATTGGATTTGGATGGATGTTTCTGTTTCTTTTGATATATATACTTTTCTTGTATATGCGTGTGATTGTTGGCATGCTTCCTCAGATCAAGGCCGGTCAGGTCTTCCATGAGATGAGTGTGTAATCTCCAATAATTGCATTTCTTTATGAAGAAGCTAGCAGGCAATGGACGATAGTGTCAAATAATTTGATTGATCCCCTCAATAATTCACTTCTTAACCATTCGTTCCTGCGCCCGAACTTGAGTGCAGGCCCAGCGTAATTATATATATTAAATAATATTCAGGCGCGGCGCAGCAATCATTGCACAACCAGCTCTGCTGCTGCATGAGCGCAGCACATGGAAAGCAAGAAAAGGCCAAATCCTAGCTGGCGTCCTGAACATTGGTTCTTGCCTGTCTGTGGGACAAGCGGTGGATCTCAACACTGTCTTCTCTCCAGGTCACTTTTTTTTCTACATTTGCAGGGCAAATAATCGTAATCTCTGCTTGGATTTAGCTAATAGTTTAGCTTTATGCAGATAATCGTGATATAATTTTCTCCAACAAAGCGGCAGAAACAGAGAGCAAAGTAGCAAACCACCACCTGATACCTGAATTATATTGATCGATAAAACCACATTATGTTTAGTAAATCAAAGTAGCAAGTGAAAGAAGGAAATGGCCACACACCTGTGTGGTCTAGCTCAAATCATGTGTTGTGGTGGTTATTACGCTCGCCACTAAAAAAACAATCGAACAACCTAGGACTAGATAAGTAACAAGTGAAAGAAGGAAATGGTCACATACCTGTGTGGTGGTTACGCTGGCCACCAAACACTCGGTCAACCTAGGACTAGATAACAAAAGAAAAGGCACTCATATTGCTCCGAGGGGAAGAGATAGATAATGAAGGCACTGTTGGGTTGGGTACTTGTTGGGTTGCAGTACATGCTTAAATACACTCACTGGGCCAGGCCTTTAGGCCCTGCAGATAATTGCTGATGACATACAAAAACCAGGCCCACGACGATTAAAATTTTCCTTTTAGGTGCCACACGTCGGATTTTCTATCATCTTTCGATAGAACTTAGCTTCCTTATACCTCTTTTTAGTGTTTGAGATTCGTGCAAACAACTTCATTAGTTGAATCCCACCCAAACCTTATCCTCCACTTTCCTCCCATGCTCTCCTCTCCCTGCTCCCGTCGTCAAACACCCGTTGGCGCCGCCGCCACCCACGAGTCCCTCGCAGATGCCTCTAGTGCGTCGTAGCTGCCTTTCCCGCATTGACGCCTCCAAGACTCCGCGCCGCCGCACCTGCGTGGGCGCGAACCGCCGCCTTCACCCCACCACCGGGAAGACAATGCGTCGATAAGATGGTGAGTTCGCCATTCAACATCCCGAATTCATGTTTCAACAATTCATTCTTTCAATTTCAACATCTCATATGCACAATTTCAATATCTTGAATTATTAATCCAAATTGTTGAATCAGCACAAATCGAAATATTGAACATAGTGGTCAAATGGTCATCATTAACTGGGCGGGCCTTGTTGGGCTTTATACATGGATCCCTTGATCATTTTTGGTAGTTTATACTTCAACAGGCTCACGGCTTCACGCAATACATTTTTTGAAGGATACAAAATTCTCAGAAAACCAAAAAAAAATGTAGAAATTAAGATGTGACAACATAGATGGTAATCTGACAAAATATTAGCACACCAAGTTTTCCTCAGCTGAAATCCCAAACGGTAGCACAGGCTGCTCAACACACCATGGTGATGAATAGATGCCAATTTATTAAGACTTTCACCACCCCATGATGGATGATGAATTAGTTTGCACACAAATCTTCGACATCCGAAAACAAGGAAATAGAGTACCTAGGAACAGGTCCAAACATAAATACATGCTAGCAAAGCATTACAAGCAACTAGTGCTAAATACAAACAACATAAGGTTCTAGCAAACATCAGATCAGGGGCTCGGCAGTTGCACAAAGTCTATAGTCCCCATGAGGCCATGACACAGCTACATGCATGCCACTACTGATGCATTTTACTTGCCCTCCTCGACAATTCTGACGACATTTTTGACACCATCTCTCATCTCCCTGGGGATAGCTCCACCTTCTGGGAGATCAAACTTCCTGCGGCTAAGTGTCCTTGGCTTCCCTGGTGGCTGAGGGTCCACAATCTCCAGCATCCCCTCAAGTTCCTCAAGCATGGATCTCTTGGCGTTGCGAACCATGTAGTCCGGTCCCTGGTAAGCAGAAAATAATGCATTGACACATGAAACATGAACATAAAAGGATTCTTTTTGCATTTTTTTTCTAAATCAATTGCAACAGAGTAACAGGAAATCATATGACAAAAAAAGAGAGAGAACTGGTCACAAAAAAAAGTGAGGGGCAATGTAGTTTGAGTTCACACGTTTCACATATTCAGCAAAAATACCTTAAAACTCTGAACATAAATAGGATATTATTTATTTTTCCTTTCGCGGGTGACAAATAAGAAATTCTCTGCAGCTGTGTCCTTAAACCGCCAACCTAAACTGCATTGGGTTGTGTAGTGCCCAAATAGAGATGCTACACAGGCAAGCATTTGGCAGTCATGTGTCCCTCTCAGTCGTAGGACATACTAGCATATACTACATACACCAATAATCATACTAAAAAACAACTGTGCCAACAAGAAGTCAACTCTAAGTATATGTTTCTTTTTTTTAAAGTTGATGTGCATAGTTCGTGCCAGATAATGGAGACATTACTACACAGCATGTTAACATCGATTTCATCTAGTGTCCTGGATAACATCGGTATAGCGCTGACGGATTCTCATGTAAACCGTAACAAACATCACAATACAATGGAATGCCAAGTTTAGTATTAACATTTGCTGGTGATGTAGCATCAAACAGGTAAAGATTTACCTCAAGGGCATCAACAGTCAAGAGCAGCACAATGATTTTCTCAGCGAACCTCTGGCGCTCTTCAGATTCATGCGCAATGCGGCGGCGGTATGAGATGTTGTAGAATAGGGACCTGATCTCCTTGAGCTTGGCTTTGGCCACAGCAAGGTCGCGAAGGCATCGGAGCACTTGGGAGCGATGGGCCAGGTGCGCCCTGTAGCTCAGCTGTATCAGCGCTGCAGCGTCTTGTGGGGATAATTCCTTCTTCTTTCCCTTGGCGTGGCTCATTTCAAAAGCCTTTGGTAAAGGAACATGGTGTGAGTACAGGTGCAAAATGGCAACAGATAATAAGAATGCAATACCAGGTTGGGTTAACCCCGCAACTATTCAGGAGCATATTTTTTTCAACAGTTTGCTTCAAATCAAATCTAAAATAATGGGAAATCCTAAGAAAAATATCACATTTCCCACAGATCTCGCCGAGCAGTGAACCCCTCAAGGCAAGAACTCGCCTAAAGATGCAACCTTTGCTGTACATTTGACCAAGCACAGGCAGTAAGATCTCACCTTCCTGATGGCCACACATCCCGCGGAGTTGTCCTCGATCTCGACGATCTCAACGTTTCCCTTCTTCTTGTGCTTGTCCTTCTTCTCCTCCTTCTCCACCTTGATGGCTTTGTTGTTGGCGGCCTTCTTCTCCTCCTTGTCTTGGTCTTCGTCGCCGAAGGTCTCCTCGACAGAGTAGGAGTTGGACCATGGCTCGAGCCATCCCTTGCCCTTGATCTCCTTTGCCCACTTGACCTTTGTGGTGCCGGCGGCGGATGCCTTGGACTCCCACTTCCACTTGCGGTCGAATCCGTCGTCGTTGGGGGTCTTGAGCTCGGCCTCCCACTTGTAGGCCCTCCCTCCGGCGGGCTTGTCCTCGGCGACCCACTTGACCTTCCTGCCGCCGGCCTCGGCGGCGTAGGTGTACCTGCGGCGTGGCGCGGGGGCCGGCGGCGGCGCGAGCGCGCGCTCGAGGGCGGAGACCCGGTGGCCGAGCGCGTCGAGGAGGTAGGGGTCGAAGAAGGCGGGGCACGGGGGCGGCGGCGGCGCGGTGAGGCGGGGCGGGAGGAGGAGGTCGAGGTCGAGGTGGAAGGTGTCGATCGGAGACGGGGAGGAGTTGAAGCCGAGGGGGCAGGAGGAGGCGTAGTCGTCGTCGAGGAGGAAGCGATGGTGGTGGGCGGAGGGGCGGGAGGAAGAGAATGGGCAGGAAGAGGTGGGGAAGGGGAAGGAGGGGAAGAAGGGGTCGTCGTCGGCGTGGAGGTCGAGGAGGCGGAGGAAGTGGTCGTGGTGGCTCATGGTGGCGGTGGACGCGGTGAGCCGACGACGAGGTGGGGGTGGGGGAGTGGAGCCGCGGGCGGCGAGATGGAGATGGACTCTCTGTTTGGATTTGGGCAAAAATGACTGAAGGCGACAGGGAATGAAGGGGAAGAAGGACAAGGAAATGACTGGTTTGCCCTTGGTCGTTTTCCGAGGCTAGGCCATGTCTGGACGGGGTAAAACTGGAATGCCATGGTCAGCTTGACTATGATGATGAACACGAAGAAACGGTAAGATGAGATGAGATGAGATCCGACACGACAATGTGTGTGCCTCCTGTGCAGATACTGTTGATAATCAGAGGATGTTGGGAATCCCTAGGCGGCATTTTCTTTGCTTTCGGCGAGCCCGCCGAGCCGCCGGCATTTTGCTGTGGCTCGCACGTGCCATGTCAATATGCCGCTGCGGCACACGATTTTTTTTCACACCAGAAGCAGACGATCCGTCCCGTGCCGTGCGTGCACAAAAAATTCTTTTTAGTAAAAAATGCAAAAGCTTTGCATGTCAACTTGTAGAAAAGTCAGTTGTAAAAAAACCTTGTAGAAAAGTCGTAAACGAGGAGGGGCCAGCCAGAACATAGAGGCGCTTTCATTATTTAGGCCGAAACACCATCCAAATGAAGCATAGAGGCCCATGAACATCAGATGAAGGCCTGAGTCGCAGAGGCCCATCCCATGTTCGCGCAACAGCACACGATGCATGCACCAAAAAAAATTCCCCAAATAAGCATGCACCGAGCATGAGTTATGAGACCCTTTAAATTCCTTTGTTTCTTCAGCAAAATATCCTCCTATTTGCGTATTTATTTATTTATTTATTTTGACAAACTCCTACTGCATCGGTTTTTTAGCATGTACGTTTTTTAGGGGTTTTTAGCGTGTACTTGCAAAAGACGGGCCGGGGCGCGACCAACGGTGGGCTGCAACCGATTTATAGGCCGCTTCATGGGCCTTGTGCACCCAGCCAGGTCCAATCCGAATGGATGGAGTGTCAAGTTCCCTCCCATCTCGCCGTCATTACAAGTGCGCCACCGTCATCGTGCATGGCGCCTTCGTCCTCGCCGAGCTGCTCTTCGCCTTCAACCTCCGCGCCAGGACTGCACATGCCATGCTCTGCCTCTCGTCGTCGTCAACCTCTTGTGCTGGGTCGATCTTGTCCACGGCTTGCTGCTCTACGATCTGCTGGGACATCGCCATTGCCAACAGGCAGAGGTCGACGGCTCATCGCCGGACTTGTTGGCCAGCATGTCTTTCGTTCAGCTGCCCGATGGCTGCGACCAAGTAGGACGGCGGTCCGCAAGACTTCCGGTCCATGGCCTGCGTCGACGGCAGGCCCATCTCGCTCGTCACTGCACCTGCTGGATGCGCAGAGGCAGGGTCATCTCCGCTACCAAGCAAAATTGCCCAACAACAATGCATGGCTCGCGTTACATACTTGCCTTCAATGCCTCACGGCGGCTCCCAAACTATCACCAGGTATCACTGTGTACAACACATACTTAGTTTTGTTTTCAATTTTTAAAGACCTGTCTGTATTTTGACAAATTAATGATATGACTGTTTCTGCTAGAGAGCGTTGGAGGAAATTGTTACGATGACCTCTGATTCTGATACATCCGCACCACAAACAATGTCAGGTGCAATTAATAGCATAAGTAAATTATTAGCTGCTGTCGAGAGGGCAGAACTATGGCTATTCCTAACCCAAAACATCATCGAGTATTCTATACATCTATGTCATATGGACACTACCTATAGAAACTACCTCCCCAATACATAGTTTCTTAAAAATAAACTACCATCCAATCACATATGTTCTCTCTCCTTTCATCTCTCTATCATCAAGTTTTATTTCTTGGTTCTTGTGTAGACATGGTTTCTCATGCAAGACACCATGTCCTTCTCTCTCCTCTTTATTAATTCCCTTGTCACGTCACCAAATTGCTTATGTAACTGACTATTTAATGCTATGGACATCATCCTAGTAGATGGGTTGGGGATAGCCTAATGTCTTCTAGCTTTTTTAAATTTCCTATGACCTGCTGAATATTATTGCTAACTTATGATCAGATATTACCATCTGTACGTACGTGTTAATACTTACCAAAGTTTGATGCACTGCACTGCAGCAGGGCGTTTTTTTTTTTTGAGGATCTGAGCAGCGACAAGGACACGTTAAGAAGAACATCGACGATTGATCACCAAGGAAAACAGCCTCATTGTATTGGGTAAAAACTTGGAGGTGCTTTGAAGTTCCATATAAACGTCGATGCATGTGAGTATGCATGCACGATAGGTTTATCGGACACGAGAGAGAACCTGCTACAGGTCTTCAAATTTGAACCACTAAAGAACAACAAATGTAGCATTATATTGCTGTTAAAATTAAAAATCCCCGTGAAAAAAAACTGTAGTCAAAATAAAAATTAAGAGAGGTGTGGATGGTGGGATGATGATAAGTGCTGCTGGCTAGTATTCATAAGCTGAAAGCGGTTACCCCTGCACTACCGTATGTTCCATGATCGACCATATCGATTTCCTTTTCCTATATAAAAATGCTCTAGTTGTTGTGTGTTCAAATAAAAGGCGAGCAGTATTAGCGAAACAATGGGTTTGTTTGTTGATTTAATTAACTGCTGTGGTGCGCACACCGCACAGATAAAGCCGTCAAAAGTGCGTATATTGTTTGCTTACACAAACTGCACTCTCTTAATGCGGTAGCTAGTTCGATGATACATAGGAACGACTTATATTGTTACATAAACGTAGACTGCAGCTCCATCTCATAGATATGATCGTTGGTTCGTCGTTGCATAAAAATGAAACTAAAGGAGGTCTGTATGGTTGTCGTAGTAAGCCGTCAAAACCATTGAAGAAAGCAGAGCATGTACGAAAAACAGGGGGCAGGGCAGGATGAATTTGGATCCTTAACTAGTACCTGGCTCCGTACTTTTCAACTCATCAATTAGTAGGAATATATGCGTGGATCCGACGATCGAAAGAAAGGCTATTATGTGTACGCATTCTTGTTTCCATATATTCCTAGCTCGTCGTTCGTTCATTGTCTGAAAACTTATGAACTTTGAAGGAAAAAAAAACATGGATGATCTGGATCGTTTGGTGTTGATGTTTTTCGTTGTTTGGACTGTCGTCGTCAAAAGGCACGCACGGACTACGACTAGCCGGGTCGTCTTCCTGCTTCAATGTTCTTCCCTGGCCACCTGACGCTAGCCTTTCCGCCTTTAATTTGCCTTTTGCCAGTCTACATACCACCACTACTAGCCGCCGCCCGGTTCTGACCTTAGATTTCCACACCTAGGGTGTGTTTAGATTGTAGGAAAAAACACTGTAGCATAAGAAAAACACTGTAGCATTCGTTGGGAAACGTGTTTTGTGAGGGAGAAATAGTGAAAAGTTGGAATGAATAGTGAAAAGTTGGAATGAATAGTGAATAGTTGGGAATCTGAACATGGCCTAGTAGGTTTCTTCATATATTCCTTCTATCGATCATCCTATTTTCCATATTCTCCATGATGTATGGTTAGATAGATACTTGACAGTTACGTGCTGATGGAGTTGGTCCATACACTGCAATGACATGTCCATCTAGACGGACCTAATTCACCTCCTCGTCCTTCCTCCCCGCAGGCCGCAGCTTTGATTCGTCGTTCCAACGAAGCTTCCATGAATGAATATCTAAAAAAACGAAGCTTCCATGAATAGACATGAAACGTACGTCACATGCATCCATGCTCCCGACTTCTTGTATATTATGGAAACTGAATTTGCTTGTCTAACCTCTGGATGGTCAACTACCACTTGCAAAGTTTTTTTTTATGTTTACAATACTCCAAACACAATATATATATGCATGACACGTACAGGTTATATATTTCCAGAAACAATGGAATGCTACCACCAATATATTGCAAATAACCACCGATTGGATATATATACTCAACGCACGCTACATATACGTTAGTGACGATGCATCAAGCGATCAAGTATCAACGAACATGGTGATGCACGAAGATCAAGTCCATATTAGTAGTGTCTTCAGTCTTCACAAACTATTTGGCCACGAGTAAATGTATATATATAAAATTTTGATGCGCTGAAAATGTGGTCTAGAGGAACTACTAGAAACAAGATTTTTTTTTTATTTGTTAACTTTTCGTGAAGTCCAATCTAGGTCCATCAACTAAAAAACCGACCACCAAGGTCCATAGATTATGGACCTTGGTGGTCGGTTTTTTAGTTGATGGACCTATACGAGACTTCATGAATAGTTGACAAACCTATAGTGAAATTCATTCTTTTTCTTATTACAAATAATTTCCCTATCGATGCATGAACAACAGAGAAATTGGTGTTCGCTGGGTTTAAATTTGTAATCCCCGTCACACAAAAAGGAAAATCCAATGGCAAAATGCGCCTTTTACACATCAATTGGCGCTAATTACAGGTCACCAATGGTTTCCTTATTATCCTTAAAGGATTAAGTCCTTGGTTCCAAAAGCCCAGTAGGTGTAGCCCTTGAGAGGTTGATGATCACCTTGTAGTTGTAGCCATCAGATGCTGTATTTCCATGGCTTCCTCGTCGAAGCTGCTGCAGGTCTCCGGTTTTAACGACTTGAGCACCGGCATCACGCATTAGCAATGAGTTAGGCAAATGTTCAATTGGTCTCCTCAACTTGGTTATATATGTTTAAGTTACATGACAATTGACAAGCATACTAATTGTGAACTCAACGGAGTCACAAACTCTGAGAGCAATTGATTACACCAACCAAATGCTCAATAATATTACACCAAAAGGTTATTTAGGAAAATTATAAACAAGTGGACTATAACCATAAAAGATACTGTCATGAGCTAGCTCGCGAATCACACGAGGACGTACGACCCATCACCATATATACGAGACATTATGCATGTTGTAGTATATATACTCGTGTATATGAACTATATACTTTACTCAGAGGCCCAGGAGCTGGCTGTTCTCCCAGAGCGTCTTGGCGGACTGCCTGAGCCTCCTGGCCTCCTCCTCGGTGAGCTCCATGTCCGCCACACCCAGAACGCCGCCACGGCCAAGCCTAGCAGGGAGGCTAAGAAACACCTCGTGATCATCAGCGATGCCATGGAACCCCGTGGCGAGCACCGACACCGGGTGGATCCGGCGCTGGTCACGCAGGATCGACGACACGAGGTTGGCCACCGAGTACCCAATGGCCCACGACGTGTACCCTTTCAGGCTGATCACCTCGTAGGCACTGTTCACCACTGCACGCCTGATGCTCTCGAGAGCTTCCTCGTCGAAGCTGCTGTGGCTCTCCTGCAACGACCTGAGCACCGGCATGCCGGCGACGCTCACCGTCGACCATATGGCCACCGAGCTGTCCCCATGCTCGCCGACCATGTACGCCTGTACGTCCTGGGCGTTGACGTCGAGGTGCTCGGCGAGGAGGAACCTGAACCTGGACGAGTCGAGGTTGGTGCCGGAGCCGATGACGCGGCTCACCGGGAAGCCCGAGAGCTTCCATGCGACGTAGGTGAGGATGTCGACGGGGTTGGAGACGATGAGCAGGATGGCGTCGGGTGAGTGCTCCGCGAGCGCCGGCACGATCTTGCGGAAGAGCGACACGTTGCGTTGGAGCAGGTTGAGGCGCGTCTCGCCGGGGATCTGGCGCGCGCCGGCGGTGACGATGGCGAGATCGGAGCCTCTCGTGATGGAGATGTCGGTGTCGGAGACGAGGCGGGTGCGCGGGAGGAACGCCGCCGCGTGCTGGAGGTCGAGCATCTCGCCGCGGAGCTTGTCCGGGAGCGCGTCGACGAGGGCGATCTCGTCGGCGAGGTCGCGCGTCAGGATGGTCTGCGCGATGGCCATGCCCACGTTGCCGGCGCCGATGACGGAGACCTTGGTGAGCCTCCGGCGGTGCGACGTTGGCGTGGCGTCGTCGGAGACGGGGCGGAAGAAGCCTGAGGAGGCGCCGTTGGCGTCGAAGCCCAGCTCGCAGAGCGACGAGGCCTTCTTCATCTTTTGTTTTGCTGCTGAGGATGGATGATCTCTTGTTGGCTAGCTATTGGTGGCCAAGCAAGTGTTTGCCTTGTTGTGGGTTACTACTAGCTAGCTAGTTGGCTGCTGCTGGTGTTTGGGAGTAATCGAGATGGGTGGTGAATGGATTTGTGGGTGAGATGATAAGGGCTGTGGCCTGCTGCTATTTATAAGCTATAAGCAGGCCCTCCTCCTGAGTTGCCGGTTACACATACATACCGCTGCACCACGTACGGTACTGATATTGGTGCCCTCTTTCCTTATCACAAAATTCTAAAGTAGCTGAAAATGCAGGCGTCATGTTCATAGAAAAGGACTTGACCCGGCCTATGTATAGATATATAATAAAGGTGAGGAGGCAATTGATTAATATATGAATGAAATGAGACCAGCGAGCAGCTGTATTAACGAAACAATGGGTTCTGTTAACAACTGATGCATACATAGTTGTTGGAATTGTTTACGTATTAGGAATAAAATTAATTACTAACACATGAAAACAGAGGCATTATTAGTAGGACTTGATGATGTTTGTCACATAGATCGATCCTGCTGCATGGGTACACCGTTTGTCAAGACTCGAGACATGGGAGCTGTTTATCATAAGGCATTCAGATATGGGAGTATATAATTAAACTGCCTGGATGCGCGCATATTAATTATTTTGACGAAAAGAAAAAGGTAGGGGAGACAACTTATATATAAATTATTATAGCCCATATATCGAAGCCACGCAGTACTGATACAAAGGATAAACAAACATGTAGTAGTAGTATATGCCGTAGCGGCGATCATCATATTCATATCAATCACAGACAACAGAGATATGATCAAAGCATGCATGTAAGCAAATCAGGCAGCAGCCCCCCGGAATAGAGCTTTGCCTGCCGACGGTTTTCACCAGCAGCTAGCTTGGAGTAGCAATCAAGTAATAAGACTAGTACTACGTCGATCGATCGTCAAAACCACGGACGACGCACCGTCTTTAATTTGCTGGGTCTAGAACAACACAATGCAATGGAAGCTGCGCTGATCGATGACATATTTCCTTACCTCCTTTGCAAGTCGCGCTAGCTGGCCGGCTTTTAATTTGTTTGACCGGTTGTCCAAGATCAGATCCATCTAGAAAGATACTCCAACTCCATATATATCACACACCACCGTACCTAGCTATCTCTATCAATAACCTTTTCCGTACACTACGTACATAAGTAGTGGCCGGAAGTATATATATAATTATGCGTATATGTCGTCGAACTCTATTGTTTGTCGTTGAACTTCTAGTTTACCTTTCTCGTTGTGTAATAACTATTAACTATGTGTGGTTGTGCAATGTCTACATAAACTGCATGTAATACTCATTGTGATGACTATGTGGTTGTGCAATGTATATGCAAACTGTCTAATACTCATTGTGATGACTATGTGGTTGTGCAATGTATATGCAAACTGTCTGTGTGATACATTTTTTATTGGGGTATCATGTACCAAAAAAAAGAAAAAAATAGACACAGGTGTCATTCTTTGCCGTGAGGAAATGACCTAGGCTCACGGCAGAAGGCTCCTTTGCTGTGAGCCAGTGGCTCAGGCTCACGGCAAAGAGCCATAGAGCCATTTCTGGGCAATTCTGGGCTCTTTGCCGTGAGCCTGAGCCCTGGCTCACGGCAAAGGGAGCATGTTTGCCGTGAGCCAGGACTTTTGCCTCACGGCAAACATGCATCATTTGCCAAGCCAAAAGTCTTGGCTCACGGCAAACATGCTCCATTTGACGTAAGCCTGGGCGCTGGCTCACGGTAAACAACCGAGCGGGCCCCACTAACGCCGTTGCTCGCCGTTATCGTGAAATTTGTTTTGCCGAAGGGGTTTTTTTGGCTCACGGCAAAGGTTTGCCGAGAGAGTGATATATGGCTCACGGCAAAAGTCCCTTTACCGATAGGTTTTTTGCCGTGAGCCGGCTCACGGCAAAGTTTGCCATGAGCATTGGGGCTCACGGCAAACAAGCCGAATCCGGTAGTGACGCTTTTCATCAGTACTAGGTAGTGGCGTACTTTTTTTTTCTTTTGCGATGAAAACATCAATCCCCCCTTCCTTGAGCGATAATTAGACAGATAGTGTTAATTAAACAGATATTAAATTGAATCACATCACGGGGCCAACAGCTATTGCATCGTTGCAAACAAGAAAGAAAACAAATAATGCATGCGAGCACTTTTGAGGTCAAGTGGAAGGAAGGGCCATCGACGACGATGACCACGTATGGTGTGGAATGGAGTCTGTCTGCCTGCTGACGGTTTTTCATCTCCGCATGGAAATTAATTAATTAATTAACGAGTAGCAAGATCGATGGAGCCGTCAAAATTAAACCACGCACGCCGCAAGGGGACCTTTAATTAATTTCTTTCCTCCTCCTTTGCAAGCAAAGCAAGCAAATACTGGAGGCTGGCCGCCGGATGAGCTGCTGGTTTCCTTCCTTCACTTGCTACCGTACGACTTGGATTTTAGGCACCGGCCGGCGCGCTATCTAAGCTGAAAGGGACGACGGGCATGACCTTTACATCTCCATCCAAGCCTGGTACATTTCTCCATATCTTCCGTTCCCTCCTCCAATATTATATTATATTGGTACATTATTCTTCCATCGGCGGAATATCCTTACATTTTTATTTATTTATTTTACCCTTGAACTATGCCATTTGGTTTAATATACCCCTAATATAATTTATACTTTTTATTTCTCCATACATAGGTGCCATATTAGGTTCAAAATTGGCAACATGGTAGTAGACATTGTAACCCATATTAGAAAAATATTACACCTTTTTTTATCATTGATCCGATAGGTTGTGATATTTGATAATAAATTATGATGTTCACTATAATCATGCAAAATTTTAAATTAAAATTCAACTTGTATATGGAGAAAGAAAAAGACAAACCATACTAAGGGGCATGTAAATTGAACCAAATGGCATAGTTTAGGGGGTAGAGTAAACCAAGAAATAGTTTAGGGGTTATGTGAAGTTTAGGTATACTTGAGGAGAGTACTTTGGACTTTACTATAATAAATTTGAAGACGCGGGCAAGTCATTCCTATTTTTAGTTATTCAGGGAGGGGCATACTCCCTTCGTCCCGATATGACTATATTTCTGAAATTTGAGAATTCTTTTTGATTTAGATTGTGCGGTGGGGAACGACCCGCGTCGATGGAACACAACACACGTGTTCTGCTCCTGGTTTAATGGTGCAATACATAACGGGCTTAGGCTCCCGGGCTGTCATCAGGTTGTAGCATGCAGTATGCGCTCAGGTGCGTTAAAATTGGGACAAATTTCAAATGCTCCAAGTGCACTCATTGTGGGACGGGAGGGAGTAGAGAGATTCCCCTTCTAAATTTTGATTACTAACTAATGATAGCTAGGCCTGCGATGATTTTAGCGTAGAGCCGTAGAGCACAAAGTCTTTTTAACATCTGGAAATTTGATGAGGACGTCTCTGATCGGACGGTGCTTGCAACATACGAAAGCAACTAGTGATTTGGGCGCGCCTTGGCGCGTGGCTTAATCTTTAACTAAATAAATAAAATAAAATAGATGACTTTTTTGGTTGAGATCCAACAATCAAGAGGCCATCACTCCATGTCTTTTGGCAACATATTAAAAAAGGCTTTCCTCGTATTGCTTTTTGTTCTCGAGCAAAAACTAAGTCGATCCTTAGTAATTGCCTATTTGCCTTTACTAATGATATACAATCGGCATTTTAATAACAGAGTGCACGATATCTAGTAGTAATTATATATCATGTTATCATACAGTAGAAGAGCATCGTAGTTGGAATCATTTAAATACATAGATTAACTCGTAGAACTAATTCCATGTGTGACACAGTAATTGCATTCTCTGTGCATGACTTGGCAACTAAAGTATGTTTATGAGGGTAGGTGCATATATTGTACATTCCTATTATACATCACATTCCTATTATACAGATGTTGTAAGGTGTTTATTATGCAACTGTCTAATAGAGGGTTATATGTTATGAGAATCCTTAGATTATTTGGTTGTTCACAATTTATTTACAAACCAAAGATTCTCAATATTAAGTAACATATAGTTTTGTGTAGGTGAGGAAAATGAATATATATTATAAAGGATGGACCTACGGATCTTATATAATTATTTATAGGAACTAATTACTGAGGCACTTTGAATTTAAAATTTTGGTACAGTCTGAAAGTTTATGTTTTTGAATTTTGATTGTTTTTTGTATTGAACACTTCTTAATCTGAGGACGTTTTGGTATCTGAATCATAGATACGACGGGTCGTAGATGGATGTCTGCGTGAATGAATGTGTAAAGTGCTTTTGGGTTTAAAATATGTTATATAATAAAGATGTAGGTTTTAAAATTAGAATAAATTTTATGTTGGTTTTTTTTGGTTGGAACGCGTTTTGGTGGTTGAATTGTACGTATAGTATTGGTTGTAGGGAAGTAATTAATAGAATGGGTTGTTATGTAATTTAAGTAAAATTTGAGGGTTCTTTAAGAATATTTATGAGGGAGGGAAAAGGCCAGCGGGTTGATTCTAAGGAAGTTTAGGAGTTTTTTTTAAAAAAAATTTGATTGGCTAGTTGAGGTAGACTGCGGGTTAATTCCGACAAAATCCGAGGGTTTCTTTAAAAAAATCCTAAAAGAGGGGTGGACGGCGGGTTGTATATCTATAAAATTCAGAGGGTTTTTTGGTAAATAAGTGGACGGCGGGTTATATTTCCGTAAAGTTTAGGGTTTTTTTCAAAATTAACGAAAAACGGCACGATCCAGGCCGTCCGGCCGGCCGATCGGACGGCCAGAAAAAGCCGGCGACGTGGCCAGCCTCTCCGACGGGCGCACGCGCCAGCTTTCATAAGTTATTATAATAATAATAATGTTCGCACCATGAAAACTCAACACTTGTAACAACATAAAGAAAAAAACGTCCACTGTTGCACGAAATCGGATACAACCTGCCTAGAGGGGAAAAAAGTCTCACCGCATGCATACGTGTCTCTTGCAAGATTACTCGTCCCAATGAAAATGCAACATCCCCATCCGGCTGTACGTCTGCCACATAGCCGTCCAGACGTCGGACGGAGGGTGCGCCTCCGGACTTAGCACATTACCGTAGAACAAATTAATTAAAGATCATCGTATATCATGGACTACAAGCAGACGTAGACGAACGGACGGTAGGATGGATGCTGAGATGGGCAAGCTACGAAAGCTTTGTAGACACGCGTATCAACGCCGTACTATACGTCTCTTGACAGGATCCAGAAGCGGATTATTGTGCTGGCACGTTAAGTTTACAAAATTAAACCATGGAATAAAATCATTGCATTGGGTGAGAATTTCTTGCTTCCAAACGGATCCGATCCGAGTCGGATCGGAGGTGGATTCCGATCGACTACACCGGCCGGCCGGCCAAGGGATCCGACCTACCAAGCTACTCCTATATATACAGCTAGAGATACTACGCGCTGGTAAGGTTTTGAGAGAGACGATTGACGATCAGGCAGGTTTTGATAGGGTTTGATAAAGAGATCGAAGGGCCATGTCGTCGATCCCGACGGAGGTGGCGGCGGCGGATGGGATCAAGTCCGAGGCAGCCGGGACGACGAGCAAGAAGAAGAAGAAGCTGGTGCGTGTGTCGCAGCAATTCATCAACCATCTGCTGGCCAACGAACCCAAGCGCGTCTTCTTCGCTGCCGACGAGGAACAAGACATGCTTGGCCCCTTTGCATTGTTCATGGATCCCGAGGAGCTCCAGCATTCTCGAGCCGTCTTTGCCTGTTCGTCAGCCACTTTTCAGGGCGTGTATGACATGTTGGTGAACATACTCGAGCAGTACAGGAACAAAGGCTACGCCATGGTGGAGGTCGACGACGACGATGACCACGAAAAGTGATTTCTCTAGTGGTGGAATGGTGATATATCGTCGTTCTATCATCGTCTCTACAGTCCTTCTGACTTGACTACTGGTGTTTCAATTTCATTGTCACTTTGTCAGGATTATGTTATTTGTAGCTACATTGTCACTTTGTCCGGATCCATATTCGTATCCAAATCCGCTAGCATATATAACCCAATTCAAATATCTATTATACACATAATATATGATGTATGTGTCAATATCTAATGTATACTTGAGACATTTTACACGGGACCCCCTAAATGTAGGTTGTTTAACTTTTTTGACCCTAACTTTGACTGCTCATCTTATTTAAATTTTTTTATAAATTATTATTTTTTATTATGGCTAGCTTTTAGTAATAAATGAACTCCAAGAATGACCTAAATTTTATTAGATTTGCACAAATTTTTTTAATAAGATGAGCGGTCAAACTTGAGACTAAAAAATTCATTCGACCTACATTTTTGAACGGAGGGAGTAATTCTCTAATGAACTGATTAAGCCCAGTAATACAACGTTACAGCGCAATCAGTCCATTTCCAGTCGCTGATTAATTTTTCTGCCTGCGCACGATGCATTTTGAACTCCGTCGACCCTCCATGATTTTGACAAGATCGGCTTTATATTAGGCGCTGTTGCTCTGAGTATTGCTCGCCCTCTTGGTGCTTCCATCGCTTCTAATTCTCAAACAGGCTAATAATCTGTTTCTCTAGCTTTTCTAACATGTTGGCCCCTCATGATCTCTCTCATCTGTTTCTTATACTTTCCACCATCCGGCGTGTTCTGGTCTCTTGGAGTTGAATTATTGAATTAGAAAGTTTGGATTTTAGTTCCTAGTACCTCACTGACTCTACAACATTGCCTGAGGATTTGGTCACAAAGCATATTCTCCCTCCTTTTATTTTGTTATATAATGAACTTTACCTTTAATTAATTTATAATTGTGATTTGTGGAAGAAGAATGTCTATCTTCTGATGTATGTTAGAATTAAAAATATGTTTGCCACTATGAAACAAGAAAGACTCAACAGTTTGTCCGTAGAAATTATACCTAGAAAAGATTCAATATAAAGATATAATACAATTTTATTTTAGTAAAGACTAGCCGAATTATGATATATAGTCTGTAATATTACAAAACACACAACGATATACCATGATGAAATACAAATATATTTGTTACTCAAAAAGGCCCCGTGGCCGAAGCCTCATAGACTTTGGTATATTGATCCCAGATTTTATACCACCTGTTAGAGTAGCGCAGCGGAATCCGGCCCGGCCCGCTGTACACACGAGCCGGTGCCTCACAGGCCTAGGTCCACGGAGCCCATCAACAACTAAGGCCTCGGGGCTAACTCAACCCAAAAGACTAGCCTTATAGTATGAGGACTGCCCCACCTTATATGTTGTGCTCCCCCACCATCAATTACCGATGTGGGACTAAATCTAACAATCTCCCCCGTCACACATCGGACCCAACTCTTCCATCACAACCATCCGTGTGATCTTACAGAAGATGTTATCACAGACCCAGAGTATAAACTCTCCAGTCAACTTATGTGACAAATGGTCAAATGACCCAACGGAGATATCAACGGGCTCCCCCGCAAACATGTGACCCGGAGATGTTATCGATTTTACAACCTTTGGCTCTGATACTACTTGTTAGAGTGGCGCAGCGGAATTCGGCCCGGCCCGCTGTACACACGAGCCGGTGACTCACAGGCCTAGGTCCACGGAGCCCAACAACAATCAAGGCATCAGGCCTAACTCAACCCAAAAGACTAGCATGATAGGATGAGGATTGCCCCACCTTATATATTGTGCTCGCCCACCATCAAATACCGATGTGGGACTAAATCTAACAATCTCCCCTGTCACACATCGGACCCAACTCTTCCATCACAACCACTGTGTGATCTTACAGAAGACGTTATCACAGGCCCAGAGTATAAACTCTCCAGTTAACTTGCGTGACCAATGGTCAAATGACCCAACGGAGATATCAACGGGCTCCCCCGTCAACATGTGACCCAGAGATGTTACCAATTTTCCACCCATATCGGAATGAATCCTATAAGAAAAATAAATATCCATACTCATATATGTGTATATCTGATCTGTTTTCATCCTAGTCGTTCTTTAATTTTGATGAGGAGAGGACCCGTCTTGGTACAGAACTCGGACGACCTGTGTTCGTGTATGTACTGCAATTGGGAATTAATTGGCTGCTTTCCGGGGACGTATCAACGGAGTCGAATCGGAGGTAGACTCCAACACCAGCCAAGGGATCCGAGTCCGACCCTAGCTTTTATATATATATATATATATATATATATATATATACCATACGACTATATTTTATACAATACAAGTAGAGATAGATCGAGATAGGTTTTGATTTGAGAGAGACGATCGATCAATATCATATAATAGGGTTTGATCAAGAGAAGCGTCAAGCCATGGCTTCCATCCCGGCGACGGAGGCGGAGATGCGGAGGCTCGACGACGGCGGTTCCGGAACGGAAAGCGGTGGCGTCGTCGAGGCAGCGGCGGTGATCGATAAGTTGCTCGAGACGAAGAACAAGATGAAGAAGAAGAAGCTGGTGCGGGTGTCGCAGCAATACATCAACCACCTGCTGGCCAACGAACTCAAGCGCGTCTCCTTCGCCGCCGACGAGGACATCCTGGGCCCCTTTGCATTGTTAATGGATCCCAAGGAGGTGGAGGAGTATCGAGCCGATTCAGCCCGCGCGGCCGTCATCTTCAACGACATGTATGACACGGTGGAGGACATACTCAAGCAGTACAGGGACAAGGGTTACGCCATGGTCCCAAGTCGACGACGACGACAAGTGACAAGGTTTTTAATTTGTAGCTACATCTATGTACACCGTGAACAAATTCTGAATCAGTGCCATTTCAATGTAACACAAACTCAGAAATTTCTTGCTGCAAGAGTTCATGCATGCTTTAAGTTGATTATTCACTAACCAGCCAGTCATTCAATTCGGTGCGAGAAAATAAACTATGCCCCGTGTGCAACCTCATTGAAAAAACAATTTTACAGCGCATAAACATGAACATGCATGCTTTACCAGGTCTGGAAAAGACCATGGATAAGCAATTCAAAAGTAAATGGTGGACACATTAAAAGTGTAGTCCCAAAACACTGGTCACCAAATCCAGGTTGGCCACTTACTCAAGACAAACTGTGGGGATTAATAAAACGTAGAAACACTAACAAGACGACGAGATGGATGCGCCTACATATATAACCCGCGGTAAGTTCCATACATGACGACGATCCAAAACACAATGAGATGGATTTAAAGGCCAAGCTGCTGGCAGTTCTCCCATAGCGTCTTGGCAGAGCGGCGGAGCCTCTTGGCCTCCTCCTCGGTGAGCTCCATCTCGGCGACGCCAAGCACACCGCCGCGGCCGAGCCTAGCAGGCAGGCTGAGGAAGACATCGTTCTCGGCCGGGATACCATGGAATCCCCTGGCGAGAACGGACACGGGGTGGATGCGGCGCTGGTCCCGGAGGAGCGAGGCGGCGAGGCTGGCGACGGAGTAGCCGATGGCCCATGATGTGTAGCCCTTGAGGCTGATCACCTCGTAAGCGCTGTCGACGACGGAGCGGCGGATGCCCTCGAGCGCCTCCTCGTCGAAGGCGCGGTGGCTCGCCTGCAGCGACTTGAGCACCGGCATCCCCGCGACGCTGACGCTTGACCAGACCGCCACCGAGCTGTCGCCGTGCTCGCCAACCATGTAGGCCTGCAGATCGATCAACATGTAGTCAATTTCAGTAATCAAACAGATATGAAAACAGGGTGCTTCTGAAGAGAGTGATTGTGAGGAGCAAACTCTCTTTCTTTGCGCTGTGCAGACAAAGATGAATAATGTAGTTTTCTTTTCTATGCCTTCAGAGATTTATCTTTGTATGGTCGCGTTGCATTGAGAGGAGCATTCTATTCTAATCTCCATATGAACAAACAAATTGGACCCTCACGATTTGTTTGATTCCAATCCACCAACGAATTCAGAGCGAAGTGAGCAGCAGAGGAGCGGTCAGTGTCGCACATGTCCCCACGACACGACCCACTGCCAAGGGGCCCCACGTGTGGTGTCACTCCACCACTGAGCACTGAGCAGGACAAAGAAAGAGAGAGACCAGAGGGAACGGACCTGCACGTCCTGCGCGTTGACGTCGAGGTGCTCGGCGAGGAGGAACCTGAACCTGGACGAGTCGAGGTTGGTCCCGGACCCGATGACGCGGCTCGCCGGGAACCCCGACAGCTTCCAGGCGACGTAGGTGAGCACGTCGACGGGGTTGGCGACGATGAGCAGCAGCGCCTCCGGCGAGTGCTCGGCCAGCGGCGGCACGATCTTGCGGAAGAGCGCGACGTTCCGGTGCAGCAGGTCGAGGCGCGTCTCGCCGGGGATCTGGCGCGCGCCGGCGGTGACGATGGCGAGGTCGGATCCCCTGGTCACGGCCAGATCCGTGTCGGAGACGAGGCGGGTGCGCGGGAGGAACGCCGCCGCGTGCTGGAGGTCGAGCATCTCCCCGCGGAGCTTGTCGGGGAGCGCGTCGACGAGGGCGATCTCGTCGGCGAGGTCGCGCGTCAGGATGGTCTGCGCGATGGCCATGCCCACGTTGCCGGCGCCGATGACGGAGACCTTGGTGAGCCTCCGGCGGTGCGCCGTGGGCGTGACGACGACGCCGGCGGCGTCGGAGACGGGGCGGAAGAAGCCCGAGGACGCGTCGCCGGCGTCGAAGCCCAGCTCCGACAGAGACGAAGCCTTCTTCATCTTCCTCTTCCTCTTCTTGGGGTTGTTGATGTGCTTGTGGGTTGAATGTCGGATGGATGAAGTCGTAGCTTGGTTTTGGGTGATCTGATTTGGTTTACTATTGAAATCTGATATGTGGAGGTTGAAATGAAATGGATGAAGCTATAAATGGGAGGACGACGAAGAAGAAGAGATGGCCCAAAACCACTTACCGCTTACCACTTTGTGCTTTGGCGTCGCGTCTTTCTCGAAAAGCTGACTTGACCGTCAACACGGATATGCAGTGCAGCTTGTACTAAAATACTATTATTACGGAGTAATGAACAACTTAATTGTCTACCGGATTGGATGGATACACCGGTGTTAATAGGCGCAGCAGATTGTCACAGGAAATGGAGTCATGGAGCATATATGCAAACGCCAGCCCATCCATCCTAGATTCCTATAGATACAAGATGGAGGAATATATGCCAAACGCATCCATTTCAGAGGACGGATTCTGTATCTCGTATGTGAACGTTGTTGAGAACTTCTAGTGATGGAGAAGCATCAAGAATTTTACTTTGTAAAAATAACTTGGAAGGGTGTCTGGGCCAGAGAATCTATTGGATGTGCAAGGAAGCCAAGCAGTGTAGTAGTATGGGTCGAAAACCATGGAACTTTTTTTCGCATAAAAAAAGAAAACCTGCCTAGTTATGTCCACTGATATGTCTGTATGCTTGGAATATGTAATTGATGCTTTCTTGACCATCTGGATACGTTGAAAGCTTCTTCCTGTAACAATCAGTCGTGGGTCGGTGCCTTTCCCCCTCTCGTTCCAAGATGAAACAGCAGCCGCCGCCACCGGTTTTCTGCCTGCTTCCGATTGATTTACTCGCCCTTTCCCTTTGATCTCACCACCTGCCTTGGTCATCGATTGTTTCTTGGAGAGGAGGCCAAAACCCAACTGTTTTTACTACTTCAGAAAGGACACATTTCGGATCATAAACGTGCCCTTTCACAACCTCATTTCTGATCGTGCAACAATAAATAGCATCAGCACTGCCGGGTTAATCACCAAGAGACACTTCAACTGCCTACCACAAACTTAAGGCACGCGGCACGCCAAGTTTAGCAATGGTGAATGAAAACCCAAACAGTTTCCTTCCCTCATTATCAGCTTTTTATTACCACCAATTCTAACTGTGCATTGAAAATGCAAAACGCTGTACTCGAGTGTTCTCCGGACCTGGGAGTGACATATCATGCCAGAAGACCCAAAAAGAAGGGGGAGAAAAAATTAAGCTCAATGAGGCGTTGTAAGTTGATCCTATTTTCCCAGCCTAACACTGGCAGCATCAAAAAAGAGGAAACGGACAATCGGGTCAATTCTGTGTTGGTTGCGTGCTCTTGGTTTCCAGGTCCTCCTTGAGACCGTCACGAGATTATACAAAATGGAGACACCACTTTTCAGGTGGCCTTGAGTTATTCCACATTTCCACTGCAGCTTCACAAGAATTGTCTTGTTGGTCATCCTATACTTCACAGCAGCATTGTCGTTGGGTTCTCGATGTAGCCCTTGAATGCTTTCAGGAATTCCGCACCAATTGCACCTGCACGAGATTTCCATCAACAACAAAAGGTTAGCTTCCCCATCAGAGTCCACCAGAGAGTCCAGCTTATCAAGAGCATACCATCAATAACCCTGTGGTCACAGCTCAGCGTAGCTGACATGAATGAACCGAACTCATATTGACCATCAGCAGAGCCGGGTATCACCCTCTTCTCAGCTGCCCAAGGAAACAAAACAAGGGGTTAACATCAGGTGCTCCTAGCAGTACACCGAGCTCTCTATCTTACAAAGCTACAGATACAATGCATAAACAAAAAGACATGCCACCTAAACTTGTACGGAGAATGTACGAAACCCTGCTCACACGCAGAGCTCTCTATCTTACAAAGCTACAGATACAATGCATAAACAAAAAGACATGCCACCTAAACTTCTACAGAGTATGCTCGAAACCCTGTTCACGAAACCAAACATTTTCATCAGCCAGCACCACCGTATTAAGATCATATAGGACAGATTTCTTAGCTCAAATGTTGAAGCCAGATTCATACAAATACGAAATTATAGCTTTACGAAGATTAAAAAAAAGGCACAATACTGTGGTGTTACTTATACATGACGAAAAGAGCAGCACATAAGGAATGTTCAAGAAGTAATTACCAGAACCAATAGCCAAGATTGCAGACTGAGGAGGATTTATGATGGCACAGAATTGTTTAATTCCAAAGGGGCCTCCCAAATTTGATACCGTGAAGGTGCCACCCTGAAAATGAAGTAGCAAATATCACATTATTTTTTCCATTCCTACGTAGCACCTACTATGTATTTCATACCTCGTAATCTGCTGGTTTTAAGCTGTTGTCCTTTGCTTTTTGAGCTAACTGCTTCACCTCCTCAGCAATTGTACCAAGTCCCTTCTTGTCTGCATCCTGCAGCATAAGAACAAATTAGGATTTTTCTCCCTGCAACATACAAGAACAGGAGCAGAGAGAACGTTGGACGAATTTAGAGCAACTTACCCTAACTACTGGAACAAATAACCCATGCTCAGTCTGCACAGCAACATTGAAATGGTTCACATTGTGGTATCTGTCAAGAAATAAGAGTCATATTTAACTTGTTCTAAGCTCTGGGGCTAATGAATAATTTTCCCAAGTAAACACTGATCACTGAAACTTACTGGCGA
>JACEFO010000924.1:0-75612 GCA_015342445.1 Digitaria exilis
TGCGGCTAGGATACGATTGGGATATTCGGCTAGTCCTCAATGGAAGTTTCATGGGCAATAAATAGAAAGTGTCATGTAATGCATTTTGTTAACGATTTAACAATGCATTAACAGAGAAAAAGGGGTGAAATGAATTCATGGGAATGAAACCTTATATAAACGGTTACGTAGACAACTTCATGTCTTGCATGTAGTCTAGGAAACAACAATATATTATGTGTATTTATATGCGTTTGAAGCATTATTATAAATGATGTCACTCAATGATATATCCAAGTTATCAACTTTTCCACTAAGACCATGTTTGACAATTACTTGGAATAATATGCATGGCAAATGGCAATGTCTTATTTGTAAGACAAATAGGCAAATGGCCTGGATTCTGGCGCCTAAATATTCTGAGACAAAAGCAAAATGTTCTTACCCTCCTCCATGTACCCTTAAGCAAACTTTGTCTCAATGGTGTGTTTAGACCATGGAGCGAGGCTAAATTAGAGGCGCTCCACCGGTGCTCGTTTTTTTACCACCACAAATATTTCTTTTCAAAATTATCGTGCGAACAAGAGAAAAGACGCAAAAAAAAAAGCCCAAAGTTAATTATCCCTTCGCACTTTTTCCCACCCGGCGGCCTGACGTGGCCTTCTTTTGCAGCGGCACAGCCACACCGAGCCAGGCAGCCGGTGGCCGTTATCCGCCGGGGCTCCACCGCCACCCCCCGCCTCCCGCTGCGTTGCTCCGCCTTACAAAAAACCCCCCCAACCCCATCCGCTACCCGCCGCGGCACCCCCCGGTAGCGCTACCACTACCACCCGCAGCCAGCCACCATGCAGATGCAAGAGCCTCACGCTCCGGGGGGCGGCCGTTCCCCTCCGCCCGCCGCGCCGCACCGCCGCCGGCCAGCTCCGCCGCCCACCTCGCCGCGTCCGGCCCCTGCCTGCTGCGGGTCCCCGCGCGCTCCGTCGACGGAGGCCCCGCTCCTCAGGGCCTCCGCCTCGCTCGAGCAGGAGGTGAAGGAAGTCGCCGGCGCCCCGGCTCCCTCCGGTAGTTGGACTCGCTCGCTCCCTCATTTCTCGATTCCCTGGACAGCGTTGGGGCGCCCGTTGATTTTTTTTTTTATTCTGATTGGTAATCTAGCATAGCATAGCGATTAGTGAAGTCCTGAGTCCATTTCAGTGATCGGTATATTAACTCGTGTCGTTTGTGACTCGATAGCTCTAAAATCTCTGAGGCTACTAATAGATGCTGACCCATTTCTAGAATTATATTGGCACATCACACAAGTCGGCAGTTCTCTGAAGTGCTCTGAGATGGAGCACAGCCGTGTCAAACCACGCCCATAGCTCGTTGCTCCCAAAAGCACGTGTGGCCTTGCCACCTCGATGAGATTTGATGATTGCTGGTGCTGGTCACTGTTGTAGGCTTCAGTATTGATTTTTGTCAAACTAGTGGTTCATGGGAAAGGCATGTGCATTTTTGGTTCATGTCCTTCACTGTCCTACCTTGGCTTTAGAAACACTGGGAGGACTGATTGATGATTCCCCAAATTCCCTTTGTGACATTTTATTCCTATTGTTTCCTATTTATGTTGACTTAGCCATTCCCCCCTCCCTCCTCCTCCTTTTCCCCTTTCTGTTGAAACCATGCCAATTTAATGTACATTCTTCACCGGATATTTCAGCAGGGAAGAGTAGTCAAACAACTAGAAGAGATGTGAGAAATATAGCAATTGTTGCTCATGTTGATCATGGGAAGACAACTTTGGTGGATTCAATGTTAAGGCAAGCCAAGGTACTTTCTAATAATGCATTCATTACCTTTGTGATTATGTTTAATGGAGATTTTACTGCAATGTGGATCTCTCTGTCATTCAATACATATGCTCACAAATATACTTGTTCCTGTTCAAGATTGTTACCACACTTTAATTAGTTCTCCATTTTGTCATAGGATGGCTAGTTGCCATTTATTGAGAGTGATAGTGCAATTATACTGATTGAAATCTGAACATCTGAATTTGATAGGAATTGACAGTCCATGTGTAGCTTTCTACTTCCATGTGTAGCCTAAGTTAATCTCCCTGATATCAATTTTGTTTGCATATAAGGAGAAAATTCTTTCTACTTCCATGTGTAGCTTTTTTGTAGAAGTCCCTTAATTGACAGTCATCTAAGTATGCAAAAAGTAACTAAAATAACTTGAACTTTTACGTCCTGATCGCATGGGGAAGTATCACAGCTTTACATGCTGATGTATGACGCCAGAACTTTATTTCTCACATGACACTAGCTTTAAAAGAGATAATATGTCACCACTGGACGTGTGGGTGTATGGGGGGTGTTGCTCTCATGCAGGAGTATGATAAGATAAATTAGAAACTATTTGTGCAATTTAAATCCATTGAATCACAATCACCATTCCATCACGATGTAGTAGCAACAATCAGTAGTGCATTTACTGCAAATGGGTCTCCTTGTTGGATTGCTCTAACTGCTTACCTTGTGCAGGTTTTTCGAGATAATCAAGTTGTGCAGGAAAGAATAATGGATTCCAATGATCTGGAACGAGAAAGAGGAATCACAATATTGAGCAAGAATACGTCAATTACCTATAAGGGCACTAAAATCAATATAATTGATACTCCTGGGCATTCAGATTTCGGAGGAGAGGTTGAGCGTGTTCTCAATATGGTGGAAGGAGTTCTCCTAGTGGTATGGGCTACTATTTGTCTTTATTCCATTTTCCAATAATTACATCTTTCTTTTTTCTGCAGTAATTATTTTTGGGTTTGACACATTTTGACTTCTTATGTGCATTCCTACAGTTAGTTTTCCATGCATAATCATTGTGGTGCCACCTAGCAGCATTTGTATGTGTTCCATTTTGTGCTGCATGTTAGTTTCCCAAGTCCCTATCAAACCTGAGCACTGTAGAAATATACACATGTGCAATATCATCTTATTAATTAAATGTTATCTGCTATATAGGTTGATTCTGTTGAGGGGCCGATGCCACAAACAAGGTTTGTTCTGAAGAAAGCTCTAGAATTTGGACATGCTGTTGTTGTAGTTGTAAACAAAATTGACAGACCAACTGCTCGTCCCGAGTTTGTGGTTAATTCAACATTTGAACTATTTATCGAGTTAAATGCAAACCGATGAACAGGTAAAGTAGTTATGTCTATACTCTTGTTCATTTAATTTATTTTTGTTTCTTAACACACATCATACCCCTCATCTTCATGTTTTTTTTTCAAACATGCCAGTGTGATTTCCAAACAGTCTATGCAAGTGGAATTAAAGGAAAGGCTGGGCTATCTCCAGAAAATTTGGCCGATGACCTGGGACCTCTTTTTGAGGCTATTCTTAGATGCATCCCAGAGCCACGCATTGAGAAAGATGGTGCCCTGCAAATGCTTGTAGGTTCTACACTTTCATTTTTCTTTCCATATTTCTTGTACATGATTTTCTGTTTCTGATTTGCATAGTAGGTGGTCGATATTATTCACAGTTCGCGCATCTCATTTTCATTGGTATCATGTGTGTGTCAATCTTGGTGATATTCTTAGCAGTTCCTCTGGAAAATGTCTTCCATTATTGGCAATTATATAGATTTTATTTCACAAGTGTGCCTCCTAAGCTGTAGAATATAGTTGCTTTATCTTTTTTTTGGTTAATGTACGGTGGCAAAACTATAATGGACACTTAAATAGGTACTCCCTCCCTTCTACTACTGTATTAGAAGGCATGATTCATTATGTTCTAAAGGTCAACAAGGTACCAACAGTGACCAAGTTAACCTTATTAAGTCCAGAAGCATGCACGCATTGCAGTACCCGGGCCTCTCATTTCTCAACATGTGTTCGAGTTGGCAATACACACACAGCTGTGCATACATGCATGCATGCAGGTGCCTCTTGGAGTAACCACACTAAATGCATGTGTAGCTATTAGTGCTAACTGCTTAACAAAAAAGGAGATATTTGGGGCATAGTGGTACATTACCAAACTCTAAATTATGCGTGCCTTGTAAACTACTAAACACTAACAAGATCCAAAAGAAAGAACATCCTGTATTATGGAGCGACAGGTGTTATTCTAAAATGCTGAAAACCATGTCATGGAGAACCAAGTCATAATATATAACTGCGTTATCTATTTTGTTGCTTCTCCAGGCTTCATGCTTTGTAAAGCTCCTATTGTTTTATGTGGACAGGTTTCGGCTTCTCAGAATGTTTTGATGCTCACAGTCTATAAATCCATTTATCTTTCATTGCCCCAATGTCTTTCTTAATTCTGAATTGCTGACTGTTATGAAGGTATCTAATACTGAATATGATGAGCACAAAGGAAGAATAGCAATCGGACGGTTGCATGCAGGAGAACTTCAGCGTGGCATGGAAGTCAAGGTATAGATCTGCTCTGCTTGTGCATGCTTCTGCGTGGTAATGTAAACATGCATATTCTAGTTAGAAAATTATATAGAAACGTGGTAGCTTCATAGATAGGCTCAATCTGGAGGCTGATTGAAATTCCTGCTGTGCTTGTGCTTGAAACAGAAAAATATGCATATGGTTCTTATTACATGTATGTTGTGGAAAGTATGTCGGATTGCTGCCTCAAAGCCAATGGATGTGCCTCCTCAATTTGAGATTGCTGCCTTTTGATTCATCTCAATTTTTTTATGAAGTCAGCGAGTAAAGCAAAGTGTATAAAATAAAATAACCTGCAGTTGAGGCCTGAACAGGGTCCACATCCCTTTATCATACAGTATAGAAGCTCATTTGGTTTATCCTATTTTCTCATTGCCACTCCATGCATGTTAGCAACCATTATCGTATGTTCAGAAATTATTATGTTTTTATAAATGAAATTATATTGGTATGTTGGATCTTCAAATTCAGTTGCTTTAATATACATATTTCATCTATTGAGTGACTGAGTCTAGTTCAGTTGGTGGTAGGTGTGTAGACACCAACCCAGGTTTTTAGTCCCTCTTCGATTTTAATATGGGTACATTTTCTTACAATGACACCTAGTTCATCTTAGGCTGACCAAGCTTTTATTTATTGATCAAGTCTTCCATGGAATAAAAGTAGAAATTTTCTCAACCTGTTATTGGCTTATTGCAGAAAGCCTCTCTTCATTAAGATATTTTGCAGGTTTGTACACCAGATGATGCTTGCAGGGTTGCCAAGATAAGCGAGCTTTTTGTTTATCAGAACTTCAGCCGAGTTCCAGTTGAATCTGTTAGTGCTGGCGACATTTGTGCTGTATGTGGAATGAGTGATATCATGGTAGGTGTCTGTTCATCTTGTGCTCAATTCATTCAGTTTATATTCATCCTTATAACATGATCCTTGTGTGCTTTGAACTATCCAGATTGGGGAAACCATAGCTGATAAAGTTAACGGAACACCATTGCCCACTATCAAAGTGGAGGAGCCAACAGTCAGAATGTCTTTCTCCATCAATACGTCACCTTTTGTTGGACGGGAGGTATAGCTATCCATTACACCAACATAAAATCTGGAAGTGTATATGGCTGGGAATAATTGAATGAATTATGAAGGCACAATGAGTACACTTATATAGGCAAGGAACCCTAGGATTGACTTATGGAAACAGGATCAATCAAGGGTCTCCTTGCCTATAATCATAATCCTATTACTACCCAAAGGGCCGGAGCACAGCCAAGAAGGCGGTGCGGCCAGGCACCCTAGGCCCATGTGGCTAGCCCAAGCACAACCCACAATCAATCTTCTAACAAAATCGTCTGTCCAATTTCTAGTATGCTATTCTGGAGAGTTAGAAAATCCATAAAATTGATCTTCTACTCAAACATATCCCTTGCATATTTGTTATTTTAAATTCATGGTGTCAACCTTCTAAAAACCATTACTATAAATAGATTATCTTTCAGTTTTTACATGGAAATGTTACATTTTAAAAAGTACTTTGACATTCTTATGCTTTAATCATTTTTGTTAGCATTTCATGTCCTAAGTCAAATTTGCTTCACTTTGACCATGTCTACAGAAAAATATATTAACAACTATAGTGCCAAACTTATATGCTATCAAAATATATTCAATGAAAGAAATTTGGTATTGTAGATGTTAGAATCTTCTATAAACTTGGTCAAAGTTGAACAGCTTTGACTTCAGACAAAGCTAATGTGACATGTAAAAAAACCCAGAGGCAGTAATGCAGAAAATAATAACAAAATTGAGTGCACTGTTAAGTTAAATGTTTTTGTATCTTAATGAATGGTGTAAATGATTGCCCTCCATGATAGTGTCGTCTTATCATTTGCGCAATATACCATGCCATATTAAATATAATACAATAGCTGCGTCTATTCCCTTTCAAGCATACTGACATTTTCTTGTTATTATTCTTTTTATCACAGGGCAAATATGTTACTAGCCGAAATCTCCGTGACAGGTTATATCGTGAGCTTGAAAGGAATTTGGCTATGAAAGTCGAAGATGGGGAGACTGCTGATACGTTCCTTGTTAGTGGAAGAGGCACACTGCATCTCACAATATTGATAGAAAATATGTAAGAACTTCATTTATTATTTACTAGCAATTCAGTGAGTTCTGGTTTTCTTAAGAACAGTGAACTTTTTGTAGGCGAAGAGAAGGATATGAATTTATGATTGGACCTCCAAAGGTCATAAATAAGACAGTGGATGGAAAAGTACTAGAGCCTTACGAGGTAAGTCTGTAATTTACTGTGTAAACTTATAATAGAGCTGTAATATAATCTTTTGCAGATCTATTGGCAATAAACCTCTTCTTTTGTTACTATGCTTGGTTTCCTCTAACTAATATGTTCATGCTTCTGTGCTTCAGATAGCTGCAGTTGAGGTTCCAGAGGAGTACATGGGTTCAGTTGTTGAGCTTTTGGGGAAAAGGCGTGGACAAATGATTAACATGGAAGCTAGCGGGTTTGTACCATCCTCGCATCACTTCATCAGATCTTTGGTGAAATGCTTGGTTACACACTTTCATCATCGAATGACCTATTTTTTAACTAGTATTTTTGTAGCTCCTAGTAATCCATTCTTACACGGCATCCTTTTTTCTGTTAGCTATTCATTTTTACTAGGGGTGTTCAGTTTTCAAAGCATAAATGGATGTCAGTACCTCCTAATAACTCCATGTGCTTACAAAGCATTGTCAGCAATTGGTAATCTGAATGTGTGTATTAGCAGTGTCAGTGTGTAACCGTGCGTATCATCGGCTCATTACTATATGGCAACAACAGAACAAATCTGTATGCAGAGAAAAAAGAGAACAAAGCTGCATGGACTCTTAAGAACTAATGGGGGAAGTTTTGTCATGTTAGCTACCTCATTTGTCTCTTAGCCAAAAAAATGTGCAAGTTCCATACTCTGTGCACCAACTTAAGGCCTTGTTCGGTTTATCTCGAATTGGAGGGGATTGAGGGGGATTTTGACTTGTAGAGGATTTTATCCCTCCCAACCCCCTCCAATACGGTACAAACCGAACAAGGCCTAAGTGTGTGCAGTATGGGACTGATAGTAAACTCAATCATATACTCTTGGCATCATCATCTATTCTGTATATTTGGAACAATTTATTAGAGAAAAGAAAGTCTCAAGCATCAATGCGAACATGTCCAAACTGATGAAATCCAACAATCTGGTCAATTTTCTATGAGTTCTTCCATGTTCAGTTTGCGCGATTTTAATTGGGAATTGATACATCACTTTATTGGTGTACCAGTTCTTAATTGTGGATAATTTAGCTTATCTAATGTATAAATGATACATCAGGTTAGTTATTTTAGGGTTTAGGATAATTTAGCCTGTCCAAACTGATGAAATCCAACAATCTGGTCAATTTTCTATGAGTTCTTCCATGTTCAGTTTGCGCGATTTTAATTGGGAATTGATACATCACTTTATTGGTGTACCAGTTCTTAATTGTGGATAATTTAGCTTATGTAACATATAAATGATACATCAATTAAAAAAGGCAGGTCTTTCAATGAAATGAAGGAAACTATATGCTTAATTATTGTTGTCTTTTATTAATCATATTATACAACAGCCATGCATGCTGCTGCTTTGTCAGATTGAGTTATTGCCTTACTTGCTGAGAATTATTTGAATGGTAGGCCAGAGGGAACAACATTGCTGAAATACAAGATTCCTACCAGAGGCCTCATTGGACTTCGGAATGCAATTCTTACAGCTTCTCGTGGCACAGCTGTACTTAACACAATTTTTGACAGCTATGGCCCATGGGCTGGAGACCTTAGCTCTCGCGATCAGGGATCCTTGGTATGAATAAGTTTCAATGCAATGGAGCTTTTCCTTAAATTTCCCTAGCATCTGACTTGGATAAAATGATCTAGGTTGCATTTGAAGATGGAAGCACTACTTCTTACGCACTTCTTAATGCTCAAGAAAGAGGTCTGTTGTTTGTCCAACCTGGACAGGATGTTTACAAAGGTCAAATTGTTGGTATACACCAGCGACCTGGTGATCTAGCAATTAATGTGTGCAAGAAAAAGGCTGCTACAAATGTTCGTTCCAACAAGGAAACAACAGGTAGAACTTTGTTTTCACTCAGCGTTTGATTATTTCCATTTTTCATTTGTTCCAGAGCTGCCACCTTTTATGTAATAAATTGTCTACTGTATGATGGACTCTTGGAAAACTTACTAATAGCTTTTGCAACATAAATGATAAATTTTGGGTCAAGAAAAGCATAGACCTTGGAATATAGCCATGTGTTTAAGACAATTTAGGGTCTTTCTAAGGAGTAGCAAGTGCTGAAATGCCCAATATACTTGGGAAAATGCTTTCACTACTCAACCAATATATTCATTGACTCTTAGCTTTTGATCAATGTATACTTAATTATGTGTGTTTCTTGTTTTGCAGTGGTTCTTGATGAAGCTTTAAGCTACAGTTTGGATGACTGCATAGAGTTCATCCAAGAAGATGAGCTAGTGGAGGTTACTCCTGCAAGCATCCGCATGTCCAAGAACCCAAAAATTTCGAAGAAAAAGTAGCATTATGGCATCTATTCATTCCCAAGGCACCAGTTACGGTCGCCATGGCTGATTCGACAGCTACATGGCACCTCACACGAATCAGTCACTAGGCCATTTTGGTGGGGTCTACAGACTAGAGACTAAATGTTGGCAGATTCAGGTATAGGGTTATAAGCAATCCAGTGATGATTAAAGCAGCTGATTAGCTGAGTACTCATTATTCATCATTAGAGGCTGAGTATTTTGGTCTGTAGATAAGCTGTACATGGTTTCTACAGCAATCTCAGCGGTCACATATATGTTTGTAGCGGATATAGGTACTGTACATGATTCTTTCAGTCCTGAAGGAACGGAACAGGGCTTTAGCAAATGGAGCACACTGGTGCTCTTTTGCAATGCAACACGTTTATTGTAAGTTCCAAGAAACGGCTGAAAGACATGTAAAATGAGATTCCAGAAGAAAAGAATTGAACATTTAGATAGATTCATAGGTAGAGCTACAGAATGAGTGTCATACTCTAGATTACAGTTACTGCACAAAAAACATGTGGAATAAGCAGCCTAAGTTACTGCAGACTGCTATAGCTGCTGAAAAAGACATCAAAGGAATCAACTCCTAGCTGCAAAAATCAGTGCTGCCGGTTCCAGCACAGTTGCTTCTTGCCTTCTTCCACATGAGCTGCAAGAATTTCTCTACAGCTACCGCCAGTTCTTGACAAAAACCCTCCCTAGCAGGTGATGCAGTAGCCTCCCCAGTGACAGTTAGCAGCAGCAGCTCCGGCAGCCATGTCTGGCATCGCGCAGTTGCTCTGGCCATGAGCCCATGACGAGCTCCAGAAGTCGTCCAGCTGGTTCGGGTCCTGGTGGCCTGCCATGTCGCCAATGTGCGGCACCAAGCTGTCACTCTCAACCACTGCCGAGCGCAAGATGTCCTGCTCAGCAAAGCCGTTACTGCCCTGAACGTCCACCCCTGTCGGGCTCCACAAGTTGCCTCCCAAGTTGCTGGTCTGAAGATCAACCCCTGTGGAGCTCCAGAACTCCAGGGCTCCTGCATACTGCTGTTCCTCCAAGCTACTGACAGATTGTTCGACCATCAGCTGCGGCACCATAGCCTGCTCTTCCTCTGTACTGGGGACCACCTGCTCCAACTCTTGATACTGATCTGCATTGGCTGACGACGGGGACGGGGAGCCCAGAAATTCGCTGCTGTCGAGGAGAGGGCTCAGAGAGAAGATGTCTTCGTTCAGGACAGGCTGCGAGCATTCCTCATCTGCAGAAACGTTTACCACCGTGCCGGAGTCACAATCGAGCATTGCCCCAGAACAACCGCCTGCTGCCGCCGCCGCATCGACCTGAGACGCCTGCCCAGTCTGGTAGTCTTCTTGAACCCTGTTGAGCTGTTGAACCACGTGGTCGCTGATGTGCGGCACCACGTTGTTGCTCTCCAACCATGTTGAGCTCCACAAGTTACTCGGGACCTCCTGCTCCAGCTCTTGATAGTGATACTGCTCTGCATTGGCTGACGCCGTGGATGGGAAGCCCAGAAATTCGCTGCCGCCGAGGACAGGGTTCTGAGAGAAGATGTTGTCCTTGGTCAGTACAGGCTGCGAACCTTCTTCATCTGCAGAGGCATGCACCAGCGCCCCGGAGTCACGATCATCGGGCATTCCCCCAGAACAGCCACCACCAGCCGCCGCGGCGTCGACCTGAGGCAGCGCCTGTCCAGTCTGGCAGTCTTCTTGGGCGCCCGGCACGCGCTCTCGCTTCCGGCCGTGGCCGGTGAAGGCAATGTGGCAGATCTTGACGGGCGACGGGCATGGCGGCGCGGCGATTGTGTACTCGTGCATCACCCAGCCCACGCTGCCGCCGTTCTTGCCTTTCCCCATGTGCAGGTTGAGGTTGCTCTTGCGGCAGCTGATCTTCTCGCCGCCGACGCGCAGGCCCTTCACGCGGCTGTTCTGCATCTTCCACGACCCGACGCCGCCGTCGCAGCCGCGGTCCTGGCGGGCGCCGCGTTTCTTGGTGGCGTCGCTGGCGCGCACGAAGAAGTAGGCCTCGTCCTCGGTCCCCAGGCCGTGGCGCTCGAAGAGATCCCAGGGCAGCGAGCTCCCCGCCGTGTCGTCCTCGATGATGACGCCGGGGAATGGATCCTGGCGGCGGGCGCGGGGCAGCAGGTAGAACTCGACGAGCTCGCGCTGGGTCGGCCGGAACCTGTAGGTGGGTGGGATCTCATCCATGGTCTCCTCCGCCGGGGACATGTCAATCGATCTCGTGAGGGGATGGATCTGAGAGAAGAGGGGAGCAAGACGGCAGGAGAAGAGGGACGGGAAGCTGCGGCGGAAGAGGGAGGGAAGAAAAGGCGCGTCTGCCTCCGACGCCTGCGTTCAGATTGAGGGAAGCTAGCCATGTGAAGCTAGTTTCGTGAGTAGGATGAATAGGAAAAACTAGTTAAAGAAGTATTTTTTTTTAATCTGAACATAGCCCTGCTTCGGATTCTGTAGACGGGTGTGCGTTGGACCGTTGGTTGTAAAGGCGGTTTCTAAGCACTGTCGGATTGATCAATGTTGGAGATATCATTTTCATAGATATACTTGAGTCACTCATTACTCGTTACCACTGTCAGATTGATCATTGTTGGATATCTGTCTGATGTCACTCGCATTTCCATAGATACTTGAGTCATTCATTACTCGTTATTCGGTTCACCAATGTTACCGGACGTACCCTATTTTTTTTACCCCTATTATTCCTTGTCAAACGAATACAGAACTGACAAAGCATTTCTTTTCCCTATCATTCCTTGTCAAACGAATACAGAGCTCGCAAGCATTTTCAAGCTAGTTAGTTAGATTGTTATTGTTCCGTAATTTGATCTGCATCTATATTTTTAATTATATATTCTTGGGAGATCCTTTGTGGACTATCTTACAATCTTATTAATTGCATCAAAGATTTGAACTGAAGTGTTTATTTTCTGGTATGAATAAATAATAAGTATTTGCATACTTAGAAATATAAAAATTACCACAGCAATTGCAACTATAAAATTGGGTCACATGTATGTACATGACACAACTATTTCTTCACACCTCCTCAGGTTTCCAACAAAACGAACCATTTCAAGTCTGTCTAGTACTCCGGCTACACAGCTTCTATCAAATTTCTAGTCAACTCTTACCCAGGAGTTTTCGCAGCAAGTCTTTCATCAGGGTTCCAAAAAAAATCAGGCACAAATGAAAACAGAAAAAGAAAAAAAAAAGAAAATAACCGCTTCACTTGTATCAGTTGTTGGGTTGCGTATTAGTTTACACTTGACATGGCTACTTCCTGCTATTAAGTTTAGACCACCACTTACACATTGCAAATGTATAGTTTTTTTAGAATGACAGTACAATCGAAGACGCTCACACAAACACACACACTCACCCCTAATAATACATGTACACCCTACCCCTATGAACACCTCCAAGAGATTGAGCCGGCTGATCTTTAGACTGACGAAATCACCACAGGCGCTTCGCAATCGACGAGGATGTCGCCTACCACTGAAAGAACAATGCCGGATAAATCTTAGAATAAATCCAGGAAAATATGACACCCATACCGAGTCGAGGACCCTTGCCAGCTGAGCTAGATGTATAGTTCGTTGTACATAACCTACATTTATATAAGACCACATATTAGAAATATCCTTGCAATGCAAAATACATACCGGAAGCAGAGATATACGCAAAGGGCCATGCAATTTGGGGATGAAAATGCAAGATTGTTTCATGCTATGTCTACGGAATGGTACAAGGAAAATACTATCACCAGATTATATATGACTCTGTAGATTGGTGACTGAACATGGTGGAAAAGTGTTCTTTTTTTTACAAAGAATTCAAGAAAAGACATGGTACATCTATTGATATCTCCATGCAGTTTGATTTGTAATCTCTTGTCAGGCCTCACGAAAATTTGAAGCATCTCGTCTAGCCTTTCAGGTGCTGTTTGGATCCCTCGAAATAGGGCGTGGGTTGGGGAAATGGAAGATGGGATGAATCTTATACCATGTTTGTGTTTTGGGTTAGGGAAATAGAGGAGGTTAGGGTTGGGGAAATGTACCCTTGGTTTCCAGGCTTTCGTAACCCACTGGAACGGCTGGGTTTGGGTGGGTTATGGTTGGTGTGGATAGGAAATAAATTAGGATTTTACCCTTAACTAAAATTATCTAACCCAATCAAGATATTTCAGCTAGGGGTATTTTAGTCCAATAGATTATATAACCCAATCCCAACCAAGTGCAGCCAAGCATGGGAAGAGGATTTGATTTTCATATCCATAACCCCAACCCACCTCTTCATTTCCCGTTTCATATCCTTTTCCTCAACCCAAGTGCATCCAAATGCCACCTCAGTACTAAGGAAATTGATGATGTCATTCTTGACGTCCCTAACAATATGTTCTTTAAAAAGGTTTGGCCCATCGTTACGAGTGATATATATATATATATATATATATATATATATATATATATATATATATATATATATATATATATATATATATATATATATATATATATATATATACACATAAGCTCTGCAATTCTTTCATCACTAGGTGAATCTTAGGAGTGTGTCAACTATTCGTTAAATGTCAATGACTTTAGGCCTATCTCCCTGCTGAACTCCTCACATAAGAGAATTTCAAAGCTTGTTGCAAGCAAACTGGGTGGCCTTGCAAGTGATACATGAGAACCAGTATGGATTCATCAAAGCAAAATAAAATTCAAGACTATCTGGTATTTTGAATATCTGCATCTAAGGGGGAGATCATAATCCTAAAGTTAGATTACGAGAAAGCTTTTGACCTGATAGAGCATGCCATGGTGCTAGAAATGCTTAGAGTACCCCCCTGGATATGAAGATCTTTTTTCTTCTGGAACCTCTCCTCTGTTCTTCTTAATGGAACTGCATGGAAATAATTTCAATAGAAAAGAGGAGTCAGGGAGGGTGACCCTCTTTCTCCCCCCCCCCTCCTTTTTGCCATTGCAGCTGACCTCTTACAGTGTGGAATAAATCAAGAATATGAACAAGGATTCCTCCTCCCCGCTTTTCCCTAGGGTCATGACAGTCCCTTCCCTATGGTGCAATATTCTAATGATGCCACTCTTATTATGCAAGGGAGTGAACCACAATTAATTCTCCTGAAGGACATTGTCTTACACGAAGTGAACTATCTAGTGGCTTGAGTGTTAATTATCATAAGTCATGCTTGGTTTCCATCAATGTTGATAAGGAGAAAGGTAGTGATTTGGCACTTATCCTAGGATACTCAGTTGGCACCTTCCCTTTCACATACATTGGTTTGCCCATGGGTCTCACAAAACCACAAGTTAAGGACTATGGCCCCCTCAACTGTAAAATTGAGAGGCGTATGTCAGTCACATCTCAATTTCTGTCATATGCAAGAAGATTTCAACTAGTAAACTCAGTTATTTCTTCTCTCCCTACCTATTATATGTGCTCTCTCAAACTGCCAATTACGGTTATAGACAAGGGAAAAAGGATCCTTTTGGTGTAAATTACATGTTCAATTTAGAGGAACTGCTACATGTATCCCATGTGTTGGAGATATTATTAGCTTATGGGAGGATCTATTTGAGGGGAGAATTCACTATGTGTACTGCCCTAGGCTCCTCGTGTACGCAAATGACACATGAAACTTCATTTGGGGGCACCAGAGATACTCGTCGAGTAAATTCTATCAGCATAATTCAGTGTAGATCTGGGATACGGAATGTGTGCTAGAGATAAAATTCTTTGCTTTTTTGTTCTTTAAAATAATATTCAAACTCAAATTACAGCAAAAAAATAATATGTGCTAGAGATCTTAATGGAGGAGGGTAGGTAATAAAAATCGCCTATGTTGATATGTTAACAGAGGTCGCAGTTGTAATGTAACCGCCTCTGGGCGGTTCTTGTAACGTAACCACCTCTTTTAATGGACATTAACGGAGGCGGTCGGGCACCCATAACAAAAGCCCTGCGTTGCTTGTCCACATCCGAAAACCCTTTTCGCCCGCTTCTGAAATCCTTTTTTTTAGTAGTGTTCAAGACATAGAAAAGGCTACGCAGTATAGCTTTATTTTTTAGTGGAAGGTGCAGCCGTGGCTGAACACACAGCACGTCTTGCAATAGTTGACATTCATAGGTTGGCGAGAATGATGGATCTATTTGTGATAAGAATAGAGAGATATGTAGTTTGTTGTATGCTATTTGTGTTTATTGGACACATCCTCTTGAACTTTTGAAAACCTTTATGATGATGCACGACGTATCGCCAAATCCTAAGCTATGGTCCCTTTATTAATAAATATTGAAATATAGATCTAGTTAATTTGTTGCATAACTTATATATTAGTACTTTAATATTTTATTTTCTGCATATCTACTCTTTTTTGTCATGGTGCCCCTCTTTATAACCGTGCCGGTGGCATAGGCGGCCTACTAGTATAAATAACTTCAAATTCTATAAACAGGGGCTATGGTTTGGGCTCTTGTGTGGACTGGCGGTGCAGATTTTCTTGATTCTATCCATTAAATTACGAATCAACTGGGACAAAAGAGGTGAGATTTATTAGGGTTGGGCATCTATACGTGCATTTGATTCAACCAGTCCAATTTGTTCTCACCGATTTGAGTTTGTTCTCCAGGAATTGAAGGCCAATGGTCGAGTTTCTATTTCTACTCGTCCTATAGACATACATCATGAGACATTTAACCGGAAACATATACCCGTCTTTCGGGCTGTTGAACCTTTCTGTTGATTCATCTTATGTATCTTGAAGAATTGTTTTCATCCAGAAAATTCATATTTTCCCTACTTCAAAATAGTTACATAAAGCATTTGTGCCGGTGCAAATAAGCTGGCATATATTGCTACTGAACTCTTGATTCAGTTCGTAGCACATCGGAGTAGCTATTTTAAGGATGCTCCTCAAGTTTTCAGATGGTGTTTGCACTTCTAATGCCTTCGCTATGATTCTGAAACTTCACGTTTGAATTTGATACGTGTTCTTCTTTTTGTATAAGATGCTATTGCCGTTACGTAGGCATGCCTCACTGATAGCACAGGCTGGAAACATAGTTTCTTACATATCAAGAAATAAATACAGATTTATTCAGAATGGCAATAAAGAAACAAGCGTGAGTGTGGAAGGGGCCGCCTGTGTTGACCATTTTTAATGTTGGATGCTCTTGGAGTCTTGGACTGCTAGCTTTTAGGATCTCCAAAAGCCAAGTGTCCCCGAAAGTCAGATGTGTTACGAACTGAATCAAGAGTTCAGTAGCAATGTATGTCAGCTTATTTTCTACATGCAAGTTGTCAATTATATGATCTATATGTCCCTCATAGCATGTGTTCTATATACGGGTCGGATGATAGAGAGGCTATACGCACAATGGTCAAGATCGCGGGTTCAAACCTCATGCGTATTTACGCTCGAAAAATTCACGTGGCTAATTTTGCTAGCCTAGAAGGGATCGGTGAAATTTGTGTCCAACTAAGGTGGCAATTGCAAATACGTCATTCGGACATGTATGTTAGCTAAGGATGATACAGTGCACACTGTATCATGATGGAAAGTGTAGTTGTGGACAATGGCATTTGTAAGATATGACTTTCATAGACGCTAGATCATTGACCAGTGGCCCATAGAAAATTACCCTTCCATTTTTTTTTTGAAATCCCACTTGACTGGTTTTGCGACAGCATATTTTAAATTCACAATCCTATTTAACCAACTTATATGTGCATTTGGAGTTACTTGCATAGCATTTTTTTTTAAAAAAAACAATGCAATAATGTGTTAGGTGAGCATAGTGTTTTGCTAATAAGAGTATTGTTTTTGCATTTTCTAATTTCACACACGACCTAATTCAGCAATACCTTGACATGATTAAGAATATATAGGTTACAATGAAGCAATCAATGTGCAGTTGTGCACTCATAAAATCGTGATGTCATGCTCTTGAAGCATGCTGACCTCGTTGATCGTTTTCAAGGACTAAAACTTTGCTGAAACGTGGCAAGCAAACCACAGCTGCATGCAGGTTGTCTCTCTCTTATTATATCCTCCTCTAGCAGTCAACTCTGTGGCTATAGAGACTCACGGAGAGTGGTGAGGAGAGTAGAGCCTTGGAGACGGATCAAAGACTCGATGTTGAGCGAGGTCAAGAAGCAGCTGTGCCTGGCGGGGCCGCTCGTCGCCGGATTCCTCTTGCAATACGCTGTCCAGATGGTCTCCGTCATGTTCGTCGGCCACCTCGGCGAGCTCGCGCTCGCCGGCGCCGCCGTGGCCGCCTCCTTCGCCGCCGCCACAGGCTTCGGTTTGCTGGTATGGCAATGAAACTTCCAACTGAACCGGCTTTGTGCAAGATTACAGATGCTGGTTGCGGACGTGCTTGTCAGCTTGGCATGGTGAGCGGCCTGGACACGCTGTGCGGGCAAGCCTTCGGTGCCGGGGAGCATCGCCAGCTCGGCGTCCACAAGCAGCGGGCCATGCTGGTGCTCTCGCTGGTGAGCGTCCCGGTGGCGGCGCTCTGGGCCTGCGCTGGCAAGGTCCTCGCGCTATGCGGCCAGGACCCGGAGATCGCCGCGGCCGCCGGGAGCTACATCCGGTGGCTGATACCGGCGCTGTTCGCGTTCGGTCCTCTGCAGTGCCACGTCAGGTTCCTACAGGCGCAGAACCTTGTGGTGCCCGTCATGCTGAGCTCCGGTGCGGCGGCGCTGGGCCACCCGGCCGTCTGCTGGCTGCTGGTGCGCAGGCTCGGCTTCGGCTTCCGTGGCGCCGCGCTGGCCAACGGCGTCTCCTACGTGGCCAACCTCCTCTTCTTGGCGCTCTACGTCAGGTTCTCGCCGTCTTGCAAGACGACCTGGCAGGGGTTCTCTCGGGAGGCGCTCCGCGGAATCGCCGGCTTCCTCAAACTCGCGATGCCGTCAGCTCTCATGATGTGGTGAGACAGTGAGTCAGATCAACGTTACATTTTCTTTCCTATTTTAACAACTCGCTATACACACACTAGCTAGGTCGGCATTGACTTTCCATAATTTATAGTTAGGTCCAACTTCTATATACAATGATTAACTACGGGGGTGTTAAAACAAACAGATTAATGTAATCAGAGTGTTATCTTTAAATGAATGTAATCAAAGTATAAACAAGCTATGTATGGAAAAAGGAAAATACAACCTGATCGAATTGAGGTTAAGTGTTCCATCCCTTTCAAATTATAGTTTACTTTATTTTCTCATTAAAACTGCTCTAAATTACCATCTTTATTAAATATACCCATTGCTTAATTAATTATATAGTAATAGGTCCACTATCGAGTTTTTAATAAATTAATTAGATAATAAAGTCCATTGCTTAACTAAATTCATGTGCAGCATAGAAGGCTGGTCATTTGAGCTGCTGCTGCTACTTTCTGGGCTTCTTCCACATCCAAAACTCGAGACAGCGGGGCTGTCCATCTGGTAAGAATACTAGCTTTAGTTTGGTGCAGTTTCCATTTTGATTTCCTCTCTGATCTCGTGTTGACAAGTTATGCTATTGTTCTTGCAGCTTCAGCATTAGCGCTATTGCATTCATGGTCTCATCTGGGCTTGGTGTGGCCATAAGGTTGGCTAGTAACCCCTTGTATTTTCAACGAACAAATCATTCATTTTGCCAAAAATTAGGGGATGTTTAGCTTTTCTTTTTAAAAAGTATATTGAGAAGTGTGCTCTATGACTGGGCTCACTATTCTCAATGTAAAAAGGTTTTGCAAAGTTTGCCGTCTAAACATGGCCTAAAAGAACAAATCATGAAATGCATTATTATTGACGGCCCATTAGTATTATGCTTTCGGCTTGTTGTGGCCCATGCATATGTTCTGGTTGATTTAGTCCAATCTTGGTAGTCTAAGTAGGTTCAGGCAACTTTATAAGTTTTTGTATTCTAAACTATCACTTGTTAATCCTTTTACACGAAGCGATGACTAAAGTGTAAGTGAGGTGGCATACGTACGTGGGCCCATTCCACGTGAGGATCTAGGCCGTAAGTAGATTTAGAGTGGGGTGTTACAATTGAATCAAATTAAATGGCCACCAGCTAACCACAAGAGGATATCCAAAATTCAGAGAATGTTTCTAATGGCCAACTGTTATTTGTCATCTTTACATTTTTTTCTTTAATCAAGGGTTTTAGCCAACTTGAGGCAAATTAACCTGTCCTGACCGTTATTTATCAAGTGACCAACTGCCTTTTACTTTTGTTGAAAAGTGGTGTTTGAGGGTTCTTAGTGGTTCCTAATTTTGTCCCAGAAATAGTCCAATTAGGCTAGAAAATCCCGTGCCACTTAAATTGTCAAGAACAACAATTCATAGGCCATTTGTGGAAAAAACACGAAGTAAATTGTTCCCATGTTAAGTTTCTTCACTGTTAATTCGCTAAACATTTGTAAGTGTATAAAATTGAATCATGCACATTAATCTGTACACAGCATACGTGTTTCGAATGAGCTCGGAGCAGGGCGACCACAAGCGGCCCGCTTGGCAACACGTGCTGTCAAGCTCCTTGCATTTTGTGTAGGAATGTTTCAAGGGCTTCTGGTGTTGCTACTGCGCAACATACTGGGGCATGCATATAGCAATGACATGGAGGTGATCAAGTACACGCGTAGAATGCTGCCCTTGGTCGCAGCATCCATCATGCTTGACTGCCAACAGACTGCTCTTTCAGGTAACTAGGAGAAATCAGGAAGTTGATCCGCCTCTGTCCTTCGTTCTATATGGGTAACACAACGATTGATATACAGGTGTTGTTAGGGGTTGTGGCTGGCAAAAGAGAGGTGCTTTCATCAACCTCGCTGCATATTACCTTGTTGGAATCCCTGCTGCAGTCACTTTCGCCTTTGTCTGCCACCTGAGAGGAATGGTATTTGCTTTACATATAAATCCTTGGGTTTTGTATATTTTCTTGTTTATTTTTATTTAAAATGAGAGAGGTTCTGAAAAAAATCTGGGTTTCGGATCAATAGGGACTTTGGTTTGGACTACTATGTGCACTGGCGGTGCAGACTATCTTGCTTCTCTCCTTTACCTTATGCTTAAATTGGGACAAAGAAGTAAGTTGCTTGGAACCGAGTTGCATGGTGTTTGATTCTTGTTAATTCTACTTTTTTCTCAAAATTTTAACTTTTGTCTCTAGGCATTGATGGCGAAGGATAGAGTTTCTAGCTCTACTCTTTCTATACCAGCAGAGATGTCAACATTAAACGAGTGAATGAAATTTTGATGCACCAGAAACAATGTCGCTGTTTTGATCGAGAATGGCCTTATCTATCCTGAACAAGTGTGGAGTTTTATGCTTGTCATCTTGATTTGCACTTGGCCTCTACTTATAATCGTAGGACTACTGGTCGTCTTTGATGCAAAGATCAAACAGAGATATGCTTGTCTAATTGATAAATTTGAATCTGGATATGTTATTTGTCCTGAGTCTTATGCTAGACATTTCGTTCTAAAGAATTGTTGTGGCAGAACCTCCTAAATTAATCCAGCTTAAGTGCACTAACAACCACCCAAAGGCAAATTGGACTAAAATGGTAGTTTGTCGGGTCAAGCCTGATACAACCACGTATTTTCGATGAAACAACACATACTCGCACGAAAGTTCTATAAATTACAACATTCCGTAATTTTACATCAAATGGCTCAACATTAATTAAAATTACAAATCAAGTCTTGAAATCATAAAACAAATCTTAGAGCTCAAAGTGCAGCGGAAAATAAACGAGTCTAACGATGATACAAGATATCCTGATAAAGCCTATACATGACATCAATCACCAAGCTCCTCAAGAGCCTCACCTAGAAACAACAAGGCGGAGTATACTAATACTCAACAAGACTTACCCATCGGGTGATAACTACTTCACCGACTCCTAGACATGTTCAACTTTTGATTGAGGTGTTTGTTTTACCAAAAAGCGACTAAAAATGCATCCTTGCTTTCAAGTTTTAGCCTCAGGTTACAGTTCAATTTAACCATTCTAAGTTAGCATGTATCCAATCCAAGCCTAACAAACTTATTAATAAAACATAGAGCATCATTAATAATAATTGATATTTCACTTCTTACTCAATGTGGCAAAAGTGTCAAGCAATCTCAATGGATGAGAGAAACAAACAATTCGAATCAGATTTCTTAACGTTGCAAGGGAAACCTAACACGCACGCACAGTTACCCTGAGGAATCACACATGCAATGGTTCCCGTCAATTTTCATTATATGGACACAAACCACCAACTTAGAGTACAAACTCCAATGGTCCACAGACGAGCCGGGTCGCGGCCGCTCTTGCACCATCCATGTGGCCGCATGGGGAAAACTCCAAGAGGGTGGGGCAAAGTTCACATCCCAGTTTAATCAGTACTGGGCTTACCAATTACCATATTCAGTATGTGGTTAGTACATTCAACAACTGGACAACCACTGCCACACACATCTACCTAAGCCAATTATGCTACACAGATAGGGTATCAACCACTAACATGAATATCGCACCAAGCCCCGTTTGTCAACATTTGATTCCAACATAAGTAAAGCAAGCAACTCCTATATCTCGCAAGGGATAGGCAATCACTTGACTTCTACCAATCCATATATGTATGGCAACATAACCATTGACATGTATATTCAAAACATAGGTACCTAAAATTATGTAGCTAGGGTTTCAATCAACCCCTACAAACTTAACACACAATACAATATGCCTCTATTTAGATGGTGAAATTTTACCCAAAATTTTCACACTGAGAAGCTTTCCCTCTCTAACAGGACATGCTTCTCAGTTTGAAATTTTTCACCAAATTTCACCATCTAAATAGGTCCTATATAAATAAGTTGCAGAAATTTGAAAGTTAGGTCATGCTCTGGGCCTTGCTTTCTTGTGCATAGTTACCCTTCGGCTTTTTCGAGCATTGGGTTGGGTCTTTAGAAATATGAATCAATTTAACTTCTCCTTGCTCAACACCCATGGATTCCGACACCAATATATAATTCCCGTCATCCTGATCATCAGATCGTCTTGTTGTCTGTGACACCCGAAATTTCATCACAAGTTAAACATAGCGATCTTTTAAAAATTTCTAGAATTTATTTCGAATCCAATTTTAATTTGTAGGAATAGCGATATGAATAGGCATTTAAATTATTTTTATTAAAAAAATAAAATAAATATAGGATCACACTTTGATTGAATGCATTTCATGCTAGAGCATTTTATTTGAGTGTTGAATTCAAATTGTTTTGAATTCAAATTTGGTTTCTTATTTGAATTTAAATAAAAGTTTCTAAAATGTTCAACAATCCAAAACCGAAGTTTCAACATCTCCTCTACTCTGTTTCAACATTTCAACACTATTGTTTCAACATTTCTCTTTTTATGTTTCTCCTTCCCGGCCTTTTTCTTTCTCGGCCCAGCTCGGCCCAACTCCCTCCTCCCTTTCTCTTCTCCCTCGCGCCGGCCCAGCAGCAACCCAGCCCAACTCGTCCTCCGCCTCCTCTCTCCTTCTCTCACCGACACGGCGGTCCCACCTGTCATCTTCCTCCTCCGACCGGACCGAACTAGGCCGAGCCCGACCTCCACGCCGTGCCTGCGCCTTCCCTCGGCGTGTGCGCCACGCCAGGGCCCACTAACTCGGCCAATTTAATGCGCCACCACCCCTCCTCGAGTCCCTTCGTCTCGAAGCCCAAACCCTAGCTTCCGAGCTCCTTTGCGCCGCCGCCATCGACCTCGCGCTGCCGCTGTCGATCCGCGCCTCCGCTGCCTCTTCGTCAAGGTGATCTACGCCTGGAGCTTGGTAAGGCGGTGAGCATCGCTACCGAGCCTTTTTTCCCCCTTCTTCCTCGCCCTCTCGCGCCCTCGCTGCCTCACCGGAGCGGCCGAGCCACTGCTACGCGTCGCCAGCCACCCCCGCCGCCTAGCTTCGCCCTAGACCCCCCAAAACGAGATCCCCGCGGCCCCAGCTTGCTCCTGCGCCTCGATCCAGTCGAAACGGTGGCCTCTAGCCCCATTTTCTCTCGACTCCGGCGACGTCCCGGCGATGCGCCGCTATGCACCGCCAGCAGCTCGTCCCCTCCGGCGAGCCGATCCAACCAGACGAACCAGAGCCGTCCGATCTGGATCCGGCGGCCACGATTAGATCCAGTCCAAGTCAAACCACCTTCCCCGGTCAGCCGTGGTATTTTGCAGATGAGGCCCTGCTTTTGTTGCAAATCAACCCGCGGTCCAACACTAGTCAAAAGTAATTCCACTTTAGTCCTTTTCTTCACGTCTAGGCCCTGAACTTTCATAGATTCGAACCCGCCATCCATAGGTGCTCTTTTTACGCGTTAGCCCTTTGCTTTTCATGCGTAATTATGTTTTTGCCCTCGGTTTCTTCTGTTTAAGCCCCTAGAAGTCCTGTTTCCTCGCAGTTAAGCCCCCGAACCTTGTTTTATCCCTAGATTTCACGTTTAAACTCCGTTTAACCTCGTTTTGTTGCGTTAATCCTCTAAAAGCACAAAGTTTAGTTCACCAGTGTTATTTACCATGTTCCATGTTTTGAAATGAATAAATATTATTCTGCCTAATTCTAATTTAACTAGCTTTTTCAATTAAAAGCAAATCATAGTTCTACCTTCATGTTTTATAATCAAAGTTAATTTGATTTATCATTATCGAACTAGCCTTTTGTAATTAAAATATGGATAGAGTTATATCTTGTCTTTTTCATAAACAAAGATGTTAAGTTGGTTAATATTTATTTCATATACTTTTCTGAATAAAATATAATTAGCTTATACAGTGGTTTTATATTAACTCAAGTTGCTTAATGCTCATTATTGAATATAGTTTTAGGAATAAAACTTGACTAGGTTTATACATTGGCTTTTGTGAATAAATGTCAACTTGATTAATACTTATTTAACTAGTCTTTCCTAATTAAAAGCTATATAGAAATATACCTCGGCTACATATGTTATATCTCGAGTTTTCATAATCACATGTTAACTTGACTAATATGAATATAAATGTTTTTATAAATTATAATTGAGTAGTTAAACACGGATAACAAAGCTATTCGATTTTATGCTCATATATAATTCTTTTCTAAAGTTAATTGTTTAATTGGTATAATTTATACATAATATTTATCAATAAAATTGATTAAGCTTTAATCTGCCTTTTCTTATGAAAAGTTTAACTTGAAACAATTCAAATATGAATATCTCTTTGAAATATTCATTGCACATGTTTTATTAATAAAATTAATGAAGCATATAATCTTTGCTTTATAACATTAATCTTTCGATAGTTGTATCTTTTCAACCTTAGCTCCGATCTCAGTGTTTCTCGTGTCCTCGCGATCCCTATCCAGACCACAGCCCGTTTTCTATGCTTGCTTACTATTGTTGCCCATGTCTTGTGTACTGTTTATTTATCTGTGCAATTGTTTGCTTGTATGTGCTCGTGTGACGATAGACGTTGTTCAAGCTGAGTTTGAAGAATTAAGCTGTGAGGAGTTCATTGAAGATCGAGTTTACGAAGGAATTGAGCAATAGCAGATATTAGGATTTAAGGCAAGTGGATTTCCCCCTCAGCATACTCTCTTTTGACCTATGAAATATCATGTTAATTAAAGTTTACTTTATGTATGTGTATTGCATTAATTTGATGGGTCCTATTTAAGGATGAATAACCTTTTTCCCTAAGCCTTGTTATACCGGGTTTCCTTTATGTTGGGTAGCTTTGCTTAGTTGCTATACTTGGGAATGGTTCACACTAAATATGAAGATAATAATTTTATGCTACAATTTATCAAGATATTTATGTCCATGTTCTGATGATGAAGTTAAACAAGATCACTTATGTTAATTGGAACATGGAGCGACAACCTGGGATTTACCCGTACAACCACAATACCATATTGGCTCTGGTCTTGGCTAAGTAACTAGATGAACTATATGTTGTGTTCGCGCTGCACGATGGTGGGTTATTGGGTCTAAAGCTTAGAGGAGTGGCGAAGGAATGCTTCGGCTTCCGAAGTACCGCCGATACCGGGGAGCCGACATACACATATAGGGATTCTTTGGAAAAGCCTCGTAGCGTCCCTATGCAGTCACACCTCGGAAATGTGGTACGTGCCTGGCCCGCACTGCATGGTTGGGTTTAAAGTTCTTCGGAGCTTTTACGTGAATTATGGTGAAAGTGTACAACCTCTGCAGAGTGTAAAACTGTTATAACAGCCGTGTTCGCGGTTATGAACGGTCTGGATCCTCACATGATAATTGAACTTGAAGTTGAAAATAAATTGTGGTTCCTGGTTAAGGAATGAGTGCTTTGTCACGAATGATGTGAGATGATATATCTCTTTATATTATTAATTGGGTTGGTATATACTTATACCTTAGTAATCAGGTGCTTGCTAATAAAACTTGATTAACTAAAATACTGACCACTCTTAACTCTTAGCCTTTCCTTGAAAGCTTTGCATATTCTCCTACTTGTTGAGTACCAACCATAAGTGTACTCACCCTTGCTAAACATTGGATCAGAAGGAGAAGAAGATGTTGAGTTCTTCAGTGACTTCAATGAAGATTGCTAGGCATACGCAACCCCCAGTCAACTGCCTGTGGTGAAGAGTTGAAGATTTCCGCTGCTAGAATATCGTTGTAATGTATTTATTTTATTATTTCTGCTGTAACTTTGTGTTCTATATTCATGGAGTCTATCATATGTGTGAAACATCCTGGCGCACATATGAGATGCATTCGGTTTGTGTTTTCTAAAACCGGGTGTGACATTGTCGATGGAGGAAACCGATAAAATGAATAAGTAGGAGTATTCTATTTTTTAGTCAAATACAGTAGGGGTTAGGCTCTACTATGGTATTTATTAAAATTATATACATAAGAACAGTGCTAAAAAATGAAAAACAGAGAGAAAACTTCACCAAAAAAATACTTGTGTTATTTACATATATGTGATCCATTTTTATACTAGCAATTTGTGTGGTAATTTATATATTCCTAAGTATTCAAATATTTATTATTTATTCATACCATCAAACAAACACATTGGTTCAAATCTTTTATGCACGTTAATAAGACGGTAAGATAGTCCTCAAAGGATCTCCAAGAATATATAATTAAAAAATATAGATGCGGATCAAACCCCAGAATAATAACTAACGAGAAAATGCTTTGAGTTCTGTATTCGTTTGCGAAGGAAGGATAGGGAAAAGAAAAGATAACATTGGTGGACCGAGTAACGAGTAATGAATGACTCAAGTATCTATGGAAATGCGAGTGACATCAGACAGATATCCAACAATGATCAATCTGGCAGTGGTAACGAGTAATGAGTGACTCGAGTATCTATGAAAATGCAAGAGAGATATCTCCAACATTGATCAATCCGACAGAGCTCCAACATTGATCAATCCGACGGGGCTTCAAAACCGCCTTTACAACCAACGGTCCAACGCAACGGCCCACCCGTCTATAAATCCGAAGCAGATTCGTCGGAGGCAGACGCGCCTTTTCTTCCATCTCCCTCTTCCGCCGCAGCTTCCCGTCCCTCTTCTCCTGCCGTCTTGCTCCCCCTCTTCTCTCAGATCCATCCCCTCACGAGATCGATCGACATCATGTCCGCGGCGGAGGAGACCATGGATGAGATCCCACCCGCCTACAGGTTCCGGCCGACCCAGCGCGAGCTCGTCGAGTTCTACCTGCTGCCCCGCTCCCGCGGCCAGGATCCATTCCCCGGCGTCATCATCGAGGACGACACGGCAGGGAGCTCGCTGCCATGGGATCTTTTCGAGCGCCACGGCCTGGGGACCGAGGACGAGGCCTACTTCTTCGTGCGCGCCAGCGACGCCACCAAGAAACGTGGCGCCCGCCAGGACCGCGGCTGCGACGGCGGCGTCGGGTCGTGGAAGATGCAGAACAGCCGCGAGAAGGGCCTGCGCGTCGGCGGCGAGAAGATCAGCTGCCGCAAGAGCAACCTCAACCTGCACATGGGGAAAGGCAAGAACGGCGGCAGCGTGGGCTGGGTGATGCACGAGTACACCATCGCCGCGCCGCCATGCCCGTCGCCCGTCAAGATCTGCCACATCGCCTTCACCGGCCACGGCCGCAAGCGAGAGCGCGTGCCGGGCGGCCAAGAAGACTGCCAGACTGGACAGGCGCCTCAGGTCGACGCCGCGGCGGCTGGTGGTGGTTGTTCTGGGGGAATGCCCGATGATCGTGACTCCGGGGCGCTGGTGCGTGCCTCTGCAGATGAAGAAGGCTCGCAGCCTGTGCTGACCAAGGACAACATCTTCTCTCAGAACCCTGTCCTCGGCGGCAGCGAATTTCTGGGCTTCCCATCCACGGCGTCAGCCAATGCAGCCCAGTATCACTATCAAGAGCTGGAGCAGGAGGTCCCGAGTAACTTATGGAGCTCAACATGGTTCGAGAGCAACAACGTGGTGCCGCACATCAGCGACAACATGGTTCAACAGCTCGACAGGGTTCAAGAAGACAACCAGACTGGGCAGGCGTCTCAGATTGATGCCACAGCGGCAGCAGGCGGTTGTTCTGGGGCAATGCTCGACTGTGACTTCGCCACGGTGGTAAACGTTTCTGCAGATGAGGAAAGCTCGCAGCCTGTCCTGAACGAAGACATCTTCTCTTTGAGCCCTCTCCTCGACAGCAGCGAATTTCTGGGCTTCCCGTCCCCATCGTCAGCCAATGCAGAGCAGCATCAAGAGTTGGAGCAGGTGGTCCCCAGTACAGAGGAGGAGCAGGCCATGGTGCCGCAGCTGATGGTCGAACAATCTGTCAGTAGCTTGGAGGAGCAGCAGTGTGCAGGAGATCTGGAGTTCTGGAGCTCCACAGGGGTTGATCTTCAGAGCAGCAACCTGGGAGGCAACTTGTGGAGCCCGACAGGCAACGACTTTGCTGAGCAGGGCTTCTGGAGCTCGACAATGGTTGAGAGCGACGGTGTGGTGCCACACACCGGTGACATGGAAGAAGGCCATCAGGACCAGCATGACTTCTGGAGCTTATCAGAGGCTCAGGTTCAGAACAACTGCGCGATGCCGGCCATAGCTGCCCGAGCTGTTGCTGCTGCTAACTGTCACTGGGGAGGGGAGGCTACTGCATCACCTGCTAGGGAGAGTAGTTTCATCTGGTCAAGAACTGGCGCTGGGTGTTGGGAGATTCTTGCAGCGCACATGGAAGGAGCAGCAGCTGTGCCTAGAAGCAGCACAGCACCAAATTTTGCAGCTAGAAGTTGGTTTCTTCGGATGTCTTTGTCAGCAACTATAGCAGTCTGCCTTAACTTATAGGCTGCTTGTTGCCTGCGGTGACTGTAATCCACTGATCTAGTGTAGCACCGATTTTGTAGCCTTTTCCCTGAATCTGTCTAATGTTAGTACTTTTATGCTGGAATCTCCAGTGTGTAAGAGTTTCAGCTGTTTCTTGGAACTTAAGAGTTATAGTAAGACCGTATTGTGTATGATCTGATCTGGTGGTTTAGTCACCACCGAATTGCATATAATCCATATCCAAATCTTGCAACATTTATTCTGCATACCATTAAAATAACCCAGTTACTGACTTGGTGAGACACCATGTGTAGTTGTCAGATCAGTTGTAACTATGGAAAAGGGCAGCTTTTATCTGAAAGTTATGCCTTGAGAATGAATCGATGTGATAATGTTACTTTTCTCTGAAATTTTTGGGTTCAGGCACATGCACATGTCCATGCACTAGCTTAGCTTCATGGTAAACAGTAAGCGGTCAACCAAGCTGTAGCTCAAAGGTTCGTCAATAGCCACTGCAAAATAGAAAAGAGACATAATTAAGTACAGGTTGATCAAAAGTTAAGAGACGAGCAGATATGAACATTGGTGTACTATAATAAAAGCATTTCCTTGTACATATTGTGCAAATCAGCACTTCCTACTTCTCAGGACAAACAACCTACATTACCTGTAATATAAATACCAAGGTCTATAATATTGTTACAATAATTTATTATTTATGTTACAGCAGCTAAATTCAGAAATGAAATTTTGCTTTAAGACATTACTCACAGTATATAACTGTCATCAGATAAAAAGTTGTAGGTCTGCTAGCAATGAAACATTAAAATAATCAAATTGCTGAAAATAACTGAAGTTTTGCATATAGTTTCCTTGTTGGAACAAACATTGCTTATCTTGGACAGATAAAATGCTAAATTACCAGGTAGCTGATGGATACCAACAATCTTACCTTTGAAACATCTTGCTCAGGTTGGACAAACAAATATACCTCTTTCTTGTGCCCCAAGTGTGGAAGTAGTGCTTCCATCTTCAAATGCAACCTAGACCAGAAACTTATTCATACCAAGGATTGCGCAAACTTGGATATCCAGCCCATGGGCCATGGCTGTCAAAGATAGTGTTGAGTACAGCTTTGCCATGAAAAGCTGTTCAAATTGCATCCCGAAATCCAATAAGGTCTCTGGTAGGAATATTGTATTTCAACAATGCTGTTACCTCCAGCCTACCATTCAAAACAGATCTAATTAAGACAACAAACTCAATATAAGGAAGAAGCATTAGACAGTAGACTAGTGTGTCACATAGTTAATGAAAACCAAGTCAATAATCAAGTTTTTTTTTTAACATCTTCATTCAAACACATGACGTTTTTCTAATGGTTCACTCCTGCAAGATTTCTTCACAAGAAAAAAGAACCGTAAATAAGTATTGATACACCAAAAATTAATGGCCTAACTCCCAATAATTCTGGAAACTGACAATGAACTTCACAAAAAGTAGTGTTCTGTACTTATTTGATAAGGGTAACAGGTTACTCAGTCATAAGAATCTTTAATAAATAAGATCAATGTGGATCAAGAAACAATCAGAGGAAAGCAAAATTGGGAGATGATTCAAATGTTGATCTAAATTCTGTAGTACACATTATTTGGCAAAAAGTATTTAATTTGTTTCACTGAGACATAACAAGGCTAAGTTCACGAAATGGGCCAGTTTGTTGGATTATTACTGTAGATCCTTATTCACTAGTAACAAAACTACGACGTTGAAAATAACACAAACATAGATTATTCAAGGATGAACAGTTGATGAGACCATTGAACTCTAAAGCCAGTTATTTCTGATCAATCAGAACACTAGCAAAACAGGGCCCCACGTGCGTGGTATGGCACTAGCTAAATCTGAACTAATCCAGTTTAATGTTTTATCTAGATGCCTATGCCACACAGACTACTATGGATGGATAGATCTGTAAGAGAAATTGCTAAGAAATTTATAATAAGGATCGAAGTCTGCTATACATAAACCACGCCGCATAAATGGGATCCGCAAACTGTGAACTATATCCAGCGCCAACCATGCAAATCAGATACAGAAAATGATGCATCAGAAATTCAAAAGGAAACAATGAAGTTTGCAGCTGACGAGCATTTGCACTTTGCAGGGCAACCTATTCTCAATATAGTTCCAGGATGCATATGTGAATACCCTCAAAAAGGGGCCCTAGGTCACCAGGCAAACTATCTAGATAGCCCAGCCTTTGTTTTAATTCCACTTGCATTGGCTGTTTGGAAATCATGCTGGTACATTGAAACAAATATGAACATAAGGACTAGGATATGACGTGCAGTGAGAAAGTAAAAGGCAGGTTACATTTTTAGATAATGGAAAATGCTGGCTTCAACCCCTCTCAAAGAGGAGAATCAATCCACACATTAATACACAGACGCACCCCACAAAAGCAGGTTACATGAACAAGAGTATGCATGTAACTACTTTACCTGCTCATCAGATATATTAAATTCGATAAACAGTCATGTTGAGTTCATCACAACCTGGATAGGCAACGTCTCTCAGTCAGCACATCCAAATTTCAGAGCTTTTTTCAGTACAGATATTGTCTGCAGCATAGTCCCCTCTAAAGAATCAACCCATGTAATAAAGGCCAGTAGTAGCTCGTTGCACTAGGAGAATTCTCCCACCATGTTAAAAATACGCTCAATCTCCCCACCGAAATCTGAATGTCTAAGAGTACCAATTATATTGGTCTTAGTACCATCATAGGTTTTTTTCTTCCTAAGTATTGTGGTTAATATATCTCTTACCAGCCCCTACAATGACAACATAAGTAAACTTCTACTAAGATCACAACAAAGGAACTTTAGTACTTAAATATTACATAACAGGAATAGTGGATTAACAAATATAATAAAATGGCCTAAAGAGCCAGTACTACACCACAGCAGAACCAGGCATTTAGATGGATGATTAATTATTAACATTTGTAATGGACCAATCACTAGCTCAACCATGCCAAATTTCCTTCCGCAACTTATAGGTTCTGATCATGTCATGTGTTAAGAGAAACTACAATTTTTAACTAGATAGCACAAGAAATGAAGACACTAAAACAGTTACAGAGCAGAACTTCAACTACAATAGTATACAGGTAACCCAACAACAAACCTCACTGTATCATTCTTATAGGACAAGGAAGATGGGAGGCTAGATCATCACAAATGCATGGATCTGGTGTTTCTGTGTAACCTTTTAATCTTCCTTGTACACCTTGTGCACCACTCATCTAGTCAGCTCATATCATCAATGCAGAGTATACACTGATCCAAACTCAGCATTTTATCCCACCTGATTTATGGTAACATTGATAAACCCATCCTCAACCATGCAATTTCACATCAGATTAGCATAGATATCAGCCAAGCAAATGGCATGAAATTAGCAACTAGTCCCCCCTGCTTCCATTGCCCCACCTGTGGACCCAGATGCCAATTTTGAGCTGCTTCACAATGAATGGACAAGATCAATCTTGGAACCATTGGCACCACAGCATGACGTCACCATCTGCAAATGCCGTCTCAGCTTAATTGCGAAGAATTTTGAGGATACCAAATCCAGTACAAAAATAATGCTGACAGTGCCCACGATATAGATCCTGTCGTCAACAGGCAGCATGTTTGAAATCCATAATGCCAATTCACAGAGCTTTCTTGTCACTGAAGTACAGATGGATCAGACTTTGCCTTGCAGCCTATAGACGCATGCCCGATAGCTCCCTCCTCCGCTTTGAACTCCACTGATATGGTAATATGGAGAAGACAAAATTGTTTGAAGCACGCACAGAACCGGAAGCGTTCAAACCAAATGCAGGACAACCTATGGTTACCTTGTCTGAATATGAGCTGAGAACAGCCGTACAATGTGTCCTCGTTTCGTCAGAGAGTGGCGAAACGACGAGCATGCCTCTCGCAGGTTGAAGCAGCAGTCGTGCAGCCACTTGTGAACTAGCCGTCGCGTCGCAGTTGCGGTACAAGCTGACAAAGCCTGTGGAATTCCGGCAGTCCGTGATGAGCGCGGATGGAGGTACCAAACCTGAAGCCAGCGTGGCGAACGACGGCGCGAGCTCTTGGGGGGCGGGGCAGGTGGTGGCGGCGGTCCACGGACGCCGTGGAGAAGGCGCGCCGGAGCTGCACGGGACATGAGGACGGAAGCCGGGGTGCGGTGGAGGTCATCGTCGCCGAGCAGTGACGGGATCGCGGCCGCGGAATGCCGCCGCCATCGCGAGGCGGGGTGGGCTGCGTGTGCTCCCCACCCCCCGTCCCCACTACCCCAGCTTCCAGTGCGGACATGCAATCCAATGCGGCGCAGATTGGAGTGGAGAAAGATTTTGAGAGAATTCCCTCAGTGCCATAAAATCTAATAGGGCTCCCCTCAGTGCCATAAAATTTCGAAAATTTCCTTCAGAGCCATAGAAGCTATGATTTATCCCTTGTATGCCACATCCGTTAGGCGTCTGTTTGTTTTTGACGGAAGGGTACGAGAAGAGAGAATAAATGTCACGTGAAATGTCTAATTTGCCCCTGACCAAATAGGTCCACCAAAACCTTATCTCCTTCCTGTGTCCAAGCCTCAGGACGGACGCAATCCGCGAGCGAGCCGCTCGCCCCGCCAGCCTCGTGCGCATCCGCCGCCAGCCGCTCGCCCCGCCAGCCTCTCGCGCGCGCGCCAGGCCGCTCGCCCCCGTGCGCCGGCCGCGCGCCAGGCCGCTCGCCCCCATGCGCCGGCCACGCGCCAGGCTGCGCGCTTGGGGGGCCGCGCGCCAGCCACGCTCCAGGCCGTGCGCCAGGGCGGCAGGGCGGCCGCGTGCCAGCTGCGCTCCTGGCCGCGTGCCAGGGCGGCTACCGCGCCGGCAGCGCGCCTGGGTGCCGCGCAACAGGGACGGCAGGGGTGCCTCTAGGGGTGGCACCTCCATGGCAACCGATGCTTGGCTTCCCGAAGGGTAAGTGCTCTTCTTCTCCTTGGATAGTTCTAGATCTTGTTCTTTGACGTCATATCAGGCATACTCATGCAATAGCTTTGATTCCATCTTGATGCCATCTTGATTCACATCACAGGATGGACCCAAACGAGTTTATGTTTGACCAATAAATCAATCCACTGAACCTACAGCCAGCCAACCTAGTAATGAGCCTAACACACCTCAAAATGATGATGATGATGATGATGATGATGATGATGTCAATGACAATATCCTAACAAATCCAGAGCCTGACAATGAATATGTGGGTGTGGATGAGGAGAATTTATACTTAACCAATGGAACTAAAACTGGGAATTCTCATGAGGATGGTTTGGAATCTGATTGGGATAAGGACTATGCGGAAGAGGATGGGCTGGTAGGAGAAGATCCTGTACCACCCGTTATTTCTTCTTATGACAAAGAAAACCCACCCATGGTTGTGGGTACCACATATGCTAACATGGCTGAATTTAATTTGGCATTATCCTACTATGCAATTAAAAATGAGTTTGAGTTTGACACTAAAAAGAGTGATCCAGGGAGAAAGATTTTGCACTGCTCAAGAAAAGTGAAGGATGGATGTAAGTGGAGGTTATATGCTGCTACAATGGATGATGAAGTATCTGTACAGGTTTGTGGTTTTCTTTGTGTTTTTTTACTGCCCAAATAATTAACTTTGTGATTTGGATGTACTGGCCAAATAATTAAATCATGTCTGTTTTCAGGTAAGGAAGCATGATAAACATTCGGGGTGTGTAAGTGCAAGAAGAAGATGGATATGGACATCGCTGGTTCACATGCAAAGATGGTGACCCAAATGACAAAGCAGCATTGCTAGCTGAAAGGTAATGTAGTCCATATTGTATTAATATGTCAACCTATACATACTGTAATAATCATTTCTTCCTCATGAAGGGGGCCTCCCAAGAAGAAGAAGAAGAAAAAGAATGCAACCACTCCGGATACAACTGAGAATAACATTACACCTGCACCCTTAGGGCCCAAACCTATGTATTTTCCTCCAAGGTGAGTTCTGAAATCTCTAATATGCAATTCAGCGACACTTCTAAAAATATTAACACACTAACATGCATGCAGCCAAGGATGCTCCACTACCTTAAGCTCAGCCAAAACTGACAAGTAAGTTCAGTTTTAGTGCATCAATTCACAGCTTTAACAATCTGCAATTTCTGTGTAAATTTCTGTGTTAATTTTTGTAGGTCAGCATGTGGCTCAAACCAACCAGATGCACTCTCCATTGAGTACCCTTTGCCAAGTTCTTCAGAACCAGATCATGCTCCCTCCCAATCATTAGGGAAGAGAAATGAGACCAAGAGAAAGAGAGAAGCAAAGGCAGGAGCAAAGGAAAAGCCAAAAGCAAAGAAGACTAAAGGTGCAACAGCAAAGAAGAATCAACAAGCTAATGTGCCGCAGCCATCTCCTCAAAGTCCTGCCATGTGCACTAGAAGCAAGGCTCCACAAAGCCCTGCAATGTCCACTAGAAGCAAGAGGAAAATTCTGAGTTGATGGCCCAACTCTGTAGAGTGCTTATTTTGCTACTTTTGTGCCATGAGAAACCTTATTAGGCTCATGTAACCTTATGATGAGAAACCTGATACTCATGTATGCCTTGCTAGTTTGCTGGGACATGTTCTATGTGGTATGATGGCAAAACTGGAGGGCTTGCCACTAATATATTTGATGGCCTAACTTATTTGATGTATTGTCATCATCTCTTAAATATGCATCATCTTTGCTTGTCCATTTTTTACCGTGTGACAGAGTTGAAAGTCATTTTGTTATGTTACAAGGGGAGGGGCAAATGTGTCTTTTCCATGGGCATTTAACAGCAAAGTAACAGCTGCAGTAAAAAATTGGCATACAAGGGATAAATCATAGCTTCTATGGCTTTGAAGGGAATTTTCGAAATTTTATGGCACTGAGGGGAGCCCTATTAGATTTTATGGCACTGAGGGAATTCTCTCAAAGATTTTGGTGGAATCTCGAAGGGGACCAGATGTGGAGCAGCGCGGTGAGGGTTTTCGAGCAAGACGACAGATTCTAAACGAATTTGGGGACCAAGTGGAAAACAGTGGAAATTGGAAAGTCCACCTGAGCTCACGACCTATTAAACTATCCCTCTTAATTCCCCTCCCTCTCTTAATTACCTTACTTATCAGCAAAACTGTTAATGTGACAATAACTCGATGCCAATAAAACTCTATTGAGACTAAACTTACATAACAAGGTTGTGCCATGTAGCACTCCACTACAGCCGCATCCAAATCTAGGTTGGGCTGACCCATGGCCCCGAAATTTGAACTTGGGACATAGGGCCAGGGCTCGGACCGGCCCACCGATCCATTTCCATCTCTAACTTTATCTGTCTCTCTCACCTAATATGTTTTTTTCTTGGCCACGTGCCATTAGGACATTTCCTACGGGGTTTCATAATAATTAAATTAAATTGTATCTCACATAAAGTTTATGATATGTCAAAGAAATAAATAAAAAGTGAACCGGTATTATCTAGATAAACCATTCATGCACAGTTCCAACTCTTCGTAGTCTTAAAATTAATTGCCATGAAAGCGTATGACATAAAAAGATGAAACAATGCACATTGTGGATTGAATTTTATCTATCGTTTCATTTGTGTATCGTTGACGTGGCATTTTTTAAAATAACAAAATGAAACTAGAAAAAATGAGACTCTCGTTCCTATAGAATTAAATCAGTTTGCCACGGACATGGGCCTTTGGCAATGGCATGAGCCGACGACAAGACATCGCCTTTAATGCCATTCTCCATGCAAGTCTCATCATATTTTATGGGTTCCATTCTTGACATGCTATCTAAACCAAATCGATGACATATCAAGAAAAAACGATGGCATAACCCGCAAAAAAAAAGAAAAAAAGAAAAAACGATGACATGCCATGAAATTTATGAGAAGAAAAAAGAGTTGAATTTCCTGGGGATAACACTTGACATACATGGTACCTAGACTTTGAAACCGAAATGCAACTCCATCGTTTACTCCCACCGTTCCAAATTATTAGTCATCCTAGCTCTTTACTGGATTCATTGAATATGTTATGAATGTAGACAAGTATATGTCTAGATTCATAGATGATGCCATAAACTTAGACACTCAAAATGACACATAGGATGACTAATAATTTGGAACGTTGAGGCTAGGTTTCATCTTCACACATTCATCAACTATACTATTGGTTATTACTTGGTTGGAGCATTTTTTTTTTGCTAACATATGAAATGATGAAAATAAAATCTCGCATTGAGATTCTCAATATTTATTGGATGATATGTCACCATTAAAAAATCACGCAATGGAACTATGTATGGAGAATGGTGGAAGCACAATCAATGCCTTATTAGCGATGCAAGTCGATAACTAACTTTTTATGTATTTTTATCATCTTTTGAAAAGTCATAGCAAATCTTGTGCATGCAATGTTTATACAAATCCTTTTCAAGAGTTTTCATATATTTTCTGATTTACTTGATAAATATTTTTGGAAAGTTTTCCCATATCTCTTCGAAACATACTTGCAATCTTTCTATTTACTAGTCTTTTGGCACGTGCGACACGCACGTGCTATTAAAATAAAATAGAATAAAATAAATAAGTTTAGAGTCATTAATTTTATTTAAATTCTCATATACAAGATATATAAATATAGTATAGATGAAATGACATGTGAGACAAATTATAGAGTATTTAAGAATACACTGCAAAGCTATAATTTCTTATCTTAATATCAAACACAAACTCATATAAAATTAATGTAGACTTTTAAAAAGATTCTTTCATATTTTGTGTTTTGGGGAAGGGTTGTCATGGAACTCTGGCAGCAGTGTTATCGAAGATACTTTTTACATCTCCATTTGTGTGGCGACATCAACTTTAATGCCTCGATGTGTATACTAGGGGTGGGCATTCGGTACTAACCGAACCGAACCGAGGAAGTTCGGTTCCTAAGAAATGGGTACCGATCGGTTCTTCTATGGATTAGGTACCGAGTCATTTCGGTTTCGGTTCTTTCGGTTCGGTTCCGGTTCTACCCGAAGGAACCGAGCAGCATCACCCACGAACAAAAAAAATCTATTGCAAATCACAAAATCAAAGACCCAAAGCACAAAAATGCACAAAAATGGCAGATCCCTCGCCACTGCTGGCACCCACGCTCGCCAACGCCGTCACTGCTACAGGCTCACCGATGCTCGAGTTGGGGAAGTCGCTGCTCAACGCCGCTTGTCGTCGCCATTGCTGGCTCCCACGGCGAGTCGGTGAAGGGGAAGCAAGCACCGCCGCTGCTCGCTTTCACGGCGGGCGAAGGGGATTCGACGCGCCTTGGGGCCTGGCCGGGGAGACGGCGGCGACCGACGAAGGGGAAGTAGACACCTCCGCCGCTCGCTCCCGCAGCGGGCGAAGGGGAGGCGGCGCGCCTTGGGGCCTGTCTAGGGAGGCGACGACGGGCGGCGAGGCAGGGAGCGGGGCAGCTGGCGGGGGAGCGGGGCAGGCTGACCTGGGAAGCCACCGGTGCATCGGCAGGCGCACGGGTGCGGGTGGCGAGCGGATGCCGGATGGGGCGTCGCTGCCCCTGGCGGCTGGCGGCTGGGTAGGGGAGTAGGAAAGAGAGAGAGATAGAATTTTAGGGTTTGCTTTGGGCTAGATGGGCCATAAATGTGTAATTGGGCTGAATTGGCTATGAATTATAAAAAAGTGATACATGATAACAATTTAGCTTGAAATAAAAAGATTTAATAATAAATCATTATTCTTATTAATTAACCACATTCGAATGCCTTCCAGGACCCATGCGTGTACCGTTTCTCATTTCTGAAAAAGTGTTACACAATAAAAATTTAGTCTAACATATAAAAATATTTCATAATATCATGATCTTCTTATTAACCACCTTCGAGTGCTGACAGACATGGGTATATTCTAGCTTTTCAAAAAGCCATAGTACTAAGGTTGTTAGCCACCAAGCGCCCTATTGAATTTAAAACCCGTTGTAATGCAGAGAATATTATTGTTGGCTTTCTTCATATTGTTCATCAGAAATAATTAAAAAGTCATGACAAATACAAGCACGTACTATAAAAAGAAAATAAAAAAACTGATTTGAGAAGAAACAGGTTTAGAACCATTACATTCACTTTATATTTTTATAAATTCAATTTAGATTCTCATAAATTAAAGATACAAATATAGTATTGATGAAAGGATATGAGAGACAAATTTTAGATCACGGAAGCTTAAAAATAAAGTACAGAGTTAAAATTTCTTAATACAAAGGACAAACTCATATAAAATATATTGTTTCTAATTTCTGGAAAAAATGATACATGATAAAAATTTGGCCCGAAGAAATATAAAATATCTAATGATAAAACATTATTCTTATTAACCACCTTCAAGGTTTTAAACCAATTTTAATTGGGGCTTGCACATCACATTCTTGTACCAAAAGTGATTGCATACCTTCTCATATCAAAGAAAGGTTAGGTCCAATGATATTCCGAGCATCAATAAATTAACAGGGTACCCTCAAAAAACAAAGAATGGTTCAAATAACATTGTCTCATTTTCATATCATAATCAGTTTCTGATAAATGTCAAACCAGTACATGCACTTCCCAAAGGTCGAGAAAAGCATGAAAACGAAGAATATAGGACCTTAAGTTGACTGGAGCTCAACACTCACTGGGTAAGGAATACAAATTTCTCTCAGTTTAGAAGATGCCATTATAAATTTCTTAGAAGGCTCAATAGTCATAATGTCATATTGTCCCAGAGTATATAATAGCAATATGCTAACAGGAAAGACTACTTTGTGATAGATATCCAATGATCATAATCAGGAACTAAAGGAGTCTAACTTGGCCCATGTGCTCAGATGATTACTGAAACCCAATTAATTCCCAGATACTATTGGAAAAAATAGACAACATGTTCTCTAAGCATTATTTTCTGCAGAGGTAGCAATATTTTTTCTATCTTTAGAATAATTGTTAAAAACAAAGATGTGATTTCTACTATTATGCAAACCAGACAGAGATTTTGTTGTATTTTTAATGCGCTATCAAGAATGAAAACTGGTTCACAGCTAAGTGACTAAACTCTCTGCCCAATAAAACTAACCAAGATGATTCATATAGGATAAATGTAAGACCACAAAGCATTCAGTTGAACAGCTTCGTAGTCAGCTTGATTGTCGCATGCTCCCGTGTTGAGCTGGGTTGGGCGATGCACAATGCACTTTCATATTCTAGCACAAAGGAGAAGACATATAATTGAATACATCATTATCTCACATTAAATAGCTTCACACAAAGAGAAAACAACAACTATATAATTGCTAGCCACATTATTTGTCGTCTAGGAGTCTAATTGTCAAAACTTCAGTCAAAGTACAAAGAAATTGGGTTATGCTTACACAACTTACCATGGGAAAATGAAGGTTAGTTCAATAGGAAACATTTGAATATTGGATAAAGCTAATGAGCATCTTCTTGCTTGCAGATTGTTGTATATTCAGTTCTTTACAGAAGAAGGGAACTGTATCTCTTAGAATAAGAACTCACATCTTCTTGCCTGCACAAAACATAAGTGGATGTCATCATGTACTAAAGCTTCATTTTAATGGAAAGGATGGCACAATATTGAGAGCATTTTGGAAATATGTGCCACAAAAGCCCTTTTTTTGTGGAAGGTGTCCAATGATGATTTCTACAATTGGAAAGATCCATGATAGACTGACTCAAGTGATTCAGAAAGGACAAACTCAAGATGAGTGAAAAATGCATAGCTTTTGTTTTTCTAGCAGTCATCTACACCATTAGAGTCTCATATGTTTGGCGCATGCAAAATTTGTACAATTACCCAAACAATACAAAGGACAAGGCACAAAGAAAAATGGAAGTTGCTCTGGTTGCAGGCCTCTAGTTTGAAGCTTCAGAATAAAGAAAATAATTTGGTGGAAGGGTGTGGTCAGAGACACCTTTTAAAAGCATTGTTTTTTACTATTACTATCCGAAATAAATTTAATAATACCATATGTCTATTATACATGTAAGATACTTGTAATCTTTTCAATAGGCCACAGTTTTTCCCGAATAAACTTATAGGACATTATTGCTCTAACGGCCTCTCCGCAATGCATAAAAATATCATGTATGTAGTGGAGATATGACAATAGTAGGTGATTAGCACGGAGGCATCTTTGTGATGCCAATGGTTCACAAGTACTCACCTGAGGTGATAAGGGAGCAGATGAGGAGGTGGACGTTGAACCCAATCAATGAGGGACATGACCTTAACCTCGCCATCTCCATTTTCTCTCATCTCACAAACATGTTTAGAGGGTGGGACTGTGGAGGTTGGGAAGGGCCAGTGGTTGGACCCTCTAGCGTGGTAGCGTGGTGTATGGCACACTATTCATCGCCTGGCCTGTGCTTGGATTCCAACCGGGAATAGGTTTGCCACCACCGCATCCTCCTCGTCTTCCTAGTGCTTGCCTAAGCATCATCCCGGTCGGCTTCCTACTGATTCCAATGCACACAAAGGTTGTAGACACGTACCTGCAGCGTAGTGGGGGAAACTGCCGCTCAATCAGCCACAGAGATGCCACAACCTATCGCCCCAAACACAAGATAGGTTGAAACCAACCCAACTGATGGCATAAATAATCCATTAATCCGGCCAAATCTACGTGCCAAAGATTGGAGCCTCAGAGTGCGAGCCCTAGAGGAATCCAAATCAGGAGGCATCAGGCAAGCCAAAGAGGTATACCCCCCCACACACACCCACCATCTTGAAGTTGTTCAACTTCCACCTTCGTAGAGCACTACAATACAGCGTGTCAGCATAGGGAGAGAAGATGCTTACGACTGGGAAGAGATGGCAACGACTGGTTGCACCGAGGCAGCGAGCGTCATCCATGGTGTCATGGACGTTGTTGACCACCACTACCAAGCTCGCCTCATCGATGGCACCAATAGACTCCCGCGCATGAAGATGGCCTCCATGTCAACCCAGGTTGCCATTGCTACCACCAAATCAAGGCTCGAGGAGCAATGCCATGGCAAGGGTGACTGTGAGGGCGAGGAGCAGGAGGAAGAGCATGTCATTGCGTATAGGCATGACGATGTCGTGCTTAGGTAAGGTGAAGAGGCCATCGGAGGCGTCTGCTACCATCGCGCATTGAGGGCCGGCGGCGGATCCATGGCTGGCCGAGGAGGAGGATGGGGGGAGAGGGAGAATGGTAGGGGGAGGTTAGCTAGTTGGCTGTGGTGTGCCTGCATGGTGTAATGGAAAATGGACTCGCGACGATCGATTTAGGATGGATGCGTCGAGCATGGAATGGTTGCGGGTATTTTGCAAGGAAGGACGAGGAGGGATTTCAGGAGGGTAAGGATTATGGCGATGGCGTGATTTGGTGGGTGTGTTTGCATGTGCATAATTAAGGAAGGAAAAAATTACATCTTCCAATCCCTCAATCCCTTGTGAAAAGAATAGCTCATTATTCTAATTGATTCATGAGAAAAGAATGGAAGGCTCATTATTCTAATTGATTCACAAGCAAAGAATAGGAGGTTCATTATTATAATTGATTCACGAGAAAAGAATGGAATGCTCATCTCGACCAGAAGGTGTGTGAAGTTGATCAGAATGGCCTCCGATCGCCCATCTGAAGAATGGTCAAGAAGTTATTTTTTTTAACTTTAGCTTCTAAAAACTTTTGTGTTTCCTAAAATTTATGAAATATTACAGTCATGGAGAGATTGCTTTTATTTTGTCCATGGAGAGATTTATTTCTTGCGTTAGAGAGAAGATCAGGGGCTTTCCATTTTTCTTGCCATTGGAATGCAGAGAAAGCAAACGGTGGTCATGGAAAGGTGCATTTTATTTTCTTTTAATAACACATCTTTTATTTCCTTTTAATAGCGCACCTTTCTTTTAATAGAACACCTTTTATTTCCTTTTAATAACACCTCCTTTTATTTTCTTTATTTCTCTCATTGATATAAGGGGCTTTCCATTTTTCGCGCCGTTGGGATGGGATGTAGTGAGAGAGGGGAAATGTTTCCTATTTTACTTCTGCTGTTGGGTGTATTTGTTGGTGAAAAAAATTTGGGGGTGAGGAGGTGGGAGGGGAGTTTTTTAACTGGGTGAGGACGACCAAATCAATCTCCCCCTCCCTTTGGTCGTCCTAGGCCCACCGTTCAGCCCTGGTAGGTGGGTCCACTGTGAGGGGTAAAAGGGTGTGTTCGTGGGTGAGAAGTGTCCTCAATTTGTTCAATCCTTTATAGTATAGATTTATAGTATAGATAAACATGCTAGAAAAGCTCGCAGCAACAGAGGCAAGTCAATATGCCCGTAGTCATATATTTTTCTTAAATGAATGGGGAAATCAAATAGATATCGGTCAGTCGGTCACCTTACCATTGTTATTTCTTCCAAGCATGAAATTAGAAAAAAAAAGGCATGGACTAAATTAAAGGATTATATGATTAACACAGATTGTAATGGAATAAATTTCATGTTGGATTAGGTGGTATCCACACCTTTTCCCATTCCTATATGTTACTGACACTATATAGTCAATAACCTGGATTAGGTGGTATGTACATCATGTGTAGCAAGGTGGCTCTTCTCCGAGACTCAATGGTGAGAACAAGGGGCAGTGTCATATACATTATATATTTATATAAAAAAATCAGTTGATCCAACCGTATCCAGGTATCCAGGTGATTTTTCACCACCTTTTTCTTGAGTTCCATGTTTCTTTTGTTGCCAGAAAACTTCCAGACCAACTGCAAGGGCAGCACAATCCGACCGTGTAAACTCTAGCTATCCTTGTTTCCCGTTCTGAATAATAAAATGCTGCCAATGAATTGGAAAATCTTGTTCTAGTTACCATTGGATCGACGACGCCAGTTCCGTCCTTTGCCATCATAGCGAAGTCTCCTCCAAACTTATTTTCCAGGATAGTGCGTGCAAACAGCAGCTCCGGCAGGTCGCCACACCAGCCAGCTGCAAACATGACCCCGGCGACTGCTTCCCGGGTGTCCTCACCGCATTCACTACATACCAATGCAGATTGAATTGTCATGCAACCATAAAAGTTGGGGAAAACAATAGTCAAACAGAGAACAAGATCAACTCAGATACGTACTGGGGCTTGTCTAATTGCTTAGCGTTCTCGATGAGGCGATTGCAGTATAGCTCTATGGTGTTGAATGCCTCTAGTATGTTGTCCTCCTCTATGACGTGCTCTGCCTGCACATGGAGAGACGCAACTATCGGTAAGTCTATCACTCTATTGAATATTAATCAGTTCATGTGACATTAGGTCTCATAGACTCCAACATACACGGTGCAGAGCACGATCGAGATGGCCGAGGGCAAGGAGCTGGCCGACATCGCTGCTTGATATCGATCTACGAGCAACATGAGGACGGCGAGCCGCGTCAAGGCGAGCCCAAGAAGAGTCTTAACCTTGCCGGTTTGCTTGGAGGTCCTCCTGTGGATGAAGCCCATTGTTGATTGATTCTTGCTGGAGTTTATTAACTGTTTCCTGGGTGTTGGCTTTGTTATTTTGTATGTAAATGACAAGCTTGCTGGCCTGTTGGTCCTTTTTCTTGGTTGAGAGGACGGGCAAGATGACTTGCTTGGTCTGTGGTAGGGGCAAAGATTTTATAGTGCCATTCTTCTTGTCTGGGAACTCCAATTGTAGTGCATCTGCTGTCAGTTCGGTTTCAACGCACTCCTTTTGCATTTGCAAGATCACAATTCACAGCCTCGTGGCACCACACATGCCTAAAGAAAGCAATTGAGCTCAACATGTAAGCACATGCAATATATTTGGCAGAGCACAAATGGAACACGCGTAAAGAAATGGTTTTGCTATTTGTGAGTTGTCTGATATTCTTTGTTTCTAGCTCGGTTTGCAGCTGTCTTCAGTTAGATTCTCTAGTCTGTTTTAAAGTCTTGATCAATTAATGCGGCACTGACTTTGGTTTTGGCACAGTGATGATTACACCCTGCAAAACAATTACACAAGAAAATGTTTAGTTTGGAACTCTGGTGCCAAATCAAATGGAATGCACTTCAGATTTATCCAAGTTAGCCCTCTTTCCACTGGATGCATGCAGGGATAGTTCCACTTCTGTGTACATTTGAATTTGTTTATGAAGTAGGAGCCTATTGTTTTACTATATATGTAATCTCTGGGCAAAACTATATTTAATTCACTAATAAACTCCGTAACGGAAATAGACTCATTTTAGATTTGTGGTAATCTTTTGGCTAAGTTCAAATGCAACCCTTCTTTCCACTGGCTACATGCAGGAATAATTCCATTTAGTATAAACCTAAATTTGTTTATGAAATAGGTGTGTATTATTTTGCTATGTAGTTTCTAGGCAAAGCAATTATCTAACAAATATTCTCGTGAGAGTAGAATGCCTCGTTATTTGAGTTTATTATGTTTGTGATTCTTTCCTAAATAAAATATGAATATTTTGAATCATTTTTCTTTACTTTACTAGTGATTGGATTTGAGTTGTGGCTATAATTTTATGCTACAACAGAGTTGGTGATATTTTAGTACAGAATTTATTTCAGCCCCATTTGATGATTTTTTTTTCAAATGAGATCCAAGTGTTCCAATTCCCTTCTCTGGTCTCTTGTCCCAGTCTAGTCGCTTGATGATAGTTGTTTGTTATCTCATTACATTACCTATCTGTAGCCAACAACATACAACTATACTAGGAGTTGTATTGCATGGCATCCAGAGCTTACTAATTTACCTTAAGCCCATTCTTAATGGATTGTTGAATATTCAAATTCCAAGATGCCACAAAAGCCAGAAAATATTTCATCCATAAATAAAATAGTTTCATACAATGCATTTTTCATTCTTTATTGTTTATGAAGCTATATGCAAGGCACAAAATTTTAAGAAATTGCGTACACAGGGTCTCATCATGGATTCCCCATGAAACTCATCCAATATCCATCTTCATTAACTTTTTCCCACATCACGAAAAAATATAGATGTGGAACTCTATCTAATAAGAATAAAACTTAAGCTGAGAATGCCATGGGGATGTGATTGGTGTGATGGCTTTGCCCCGTGTCACGCTGCTACTCTGAATCTCCAAGGGTGTGTTTGGTTGGGAGACACGGAGGGATGGGACAGGGTCATCCCTCATTTGAGGGATAGGACGATCCTACTACATGCTTGGTTAGAGGGAAGGGATGATCCTTCTTTTGTGTTTGGTTGGAGTAACGAGGGATGGGTGGAGAAACATTGTTAATCATCCGTAAGTTGTAGGGTCCACATGTCATCCACAATGTACAATAGGGTCCACAAGTCATTCCATATCAATCTTCATTAATGTTTTTCCACATCATGAGTAAATATTGATGTGGCACCCTATCTAATAAGATTAAAACTTAAGTTAAGAATAGCCTTAGAATATGGCTCCCATTGCCTTGTTGGAATGGGGATGCGATTGTTGTGATGGCTTTGCCCCGTGTCACGCTGCTAGTCCGAATCTCTAAATCTAGCGGCAATAGCATCAACGTCCGCACGTGGATAAATAGTGCGAAGCCTTTCTTAAGTCTTGCCCAATAGAAACATTGGGGACTACTGTTTCATAGGTGAAGATCTAATGCATTGAATATTTGCATGAACATATTTATGTTTATGGATGTGGCCGTGGATTCCATCACGTGGCCTACCCAGGTTTCCCCTGGCTGGCACGTCGAGTGGGTTCCGTCCTCTGCCGAGGATCGGGAGGAGTAGCACCATGGCCGGCTTCATCGTGGTGTTGCTTTGTATCGTCGTTAGTTTTAAATTTTTCCGCTGCAATGAACTCTCGTACTTTAATTTGAATTTCGAACTTGGTTTGTAATAACTTGATGATATTATTTATGTATGTTGAATGGTGGAATGTTGTAATTTCTGGAACTCACCTTCGTGTAGGCGCGCGTGTTGTTTCGATCGTGAAAGTACGTGGTTAATCGGGTATAATCCGACGGCGCTCCAGCTTATTCCGGATTAAGTGCCTGACTGCTTAATTAGTGATCCAGGGTACTTAACTTGGAATAATTTCGGAGTGGTCCGCCACAGCTGGTATCAGAGCCGAAACATGCGCACCAGAGAGAGCAACAGACCCTAAATAAACATTTTTGAATAAAACTTGCCAACTCTTACATCCGCCGCGCACTTGCGATGGAATGCTATCTATAGGATCGCTAAGGATTATGTATAGAACGTGAAGCCTATGTGGGTTAAGGGATCACGATATGATAGGTGGCTAATAATATACTATACTGACTCCCAACACATTTCATTCTGTCATTTATTTTTTGCAATGGTGGGCGCAAGGTACGGCGATTGCTGTAACGTACTACGGCACTATATGAAAATATATTGGTGGCACATAGTCAATACACTGTGATGGCGTATGAAACTAGAATAGCATGGTGCGCGCAAGGTACGGCGATTGCTGTAACGTACCACGGCACTATATGAAAATATAGTGGCGGCACATAGTCAATACGCTGTGATGCCGTATGAAACTAGAATAGCATGGTGGGCGCAAGGTACGGCGATTGCTGTAGCATACCACGGCATCATATGCAAATATGATGGCGGCACAAAGTCAATACGCTATTTCATGAGCGTATGAAATTGTCAATATGTTGCCTCGGTGACATATGAAGCATTGCCCGTTCAATGTTGAACGTTCGGGTGCCACCTCTATAGTAGGTGGTAATGTATGAAAACGCTTTCGTGAGTGCTGACACGAAAGGTTGATTATAAATGCTCTGGAATGAAATTTTCTGCAGGTACACTAACCACGATTCCGTAAGTTGAACGGTTAGAAAAATTCGGCTAGTTAATATAGGGAGAGACGAATATTGCCTAGTCACCGGCACTAACTTCGTAGGCCAAAAGTTTATTGGCACGTGTGTTGGTGAGAACGAATAGGCCGCTCATGCATTGTAATTTGCTGGAATTTTATTGAACCATAATGCACGACCATTGAACTACCTGTCATCAAAATTTAATAACAACCGGAAATTATGCCGAAACTCTACCAAAAACAGTTCTGTTTGCATCGTTGTTTCGAACCTGAAAACCTTGTCAAACGAAAAAGTGTTCAACCTAAAAGTTGTCATAAATGTTATCTAGTTTGTGCTGTAGAAATTTCAACGAATTTGGTTTAGTAGATTAAGAGTTATGCTTAAAATGGTGACCCCCTGTCTGATGGAAATTTCTGGGAACAGTGAGTTAAAAATTGAATTTGTACATCTTAACGACGGTGTTCTCCGCCACCCTCAAAGGTGAGCTGAGATAGCGCCGCATCCAATGAGCATTGTCTGGCTGGGCTGGTGGAAACAGCCCAAGAAGCTAATGCTCCACAAGGTCCTGGTTCTGGGCACAGAAGGAGCTGATCCCATTGAGAGCAGCTATCTCACAAGTGGTCTCCATGTGATGCCCATGGACCTCCACACTCCATGTGGGAGAGCTGGGACACGGTGGGTGGCGGTGCACCACCAACGCACTCGGGATCGAGTCACACCTCGGTCACAGAGGATAGTTCTCTCATATTGTGGCGGGGTTGGGTAATCAAGCGCCTGCAAAACGGACCAAAGGATGCTAGGAAAACCCTCCCATCCTAGACAGTCTGAAAAAGAGACATCATTGGGGTAGCTACCAAGGTCAGCGTGGCCGTCCATCCCAACACACACGGACAATGCTTGCTATAAAAGGCACAAGCACTTTCCAACCTTTCCCATCAATCCACAATTCGGCGCCGGGTCCATTCCCTTAGGATAAAGGTTTACCGCTTCACTCACGGCATCACGCATATATCCACATGTGTACAGCAAGGAAAACAAAATGTTTCAAAAGAGAGATGGCTATCGGTCCTAGCTGCTTCGATCCGGTACCGGGCTTACCGATTCCCATAGGTCTTCAAAAACTTGACACACAAAACCACACGTCTCGACCTTATTCCAATTATCATACACGGACGGGAGATCTACATATACCATCCCGCCCGTCCATCCTTATGATTCCAATATAAGTAAAGACAAACAACTCCTATATCTCGCAAGTGACAGGAAATCACTCGACTTGTAACGGTCCTAAAGGCATTGCTCTACCGATCCTATCATACTAGTATTTCAAGCCATAGGTACTAGAATCATGCAACTAGGGTATTCATACAACACCTAGAACGTAAATGCACAAGCATAAATAAATTCATAGTTGCACGACTAAAAGTTAGGTTATGCTCCGGGGCTTGCCTTCTTGAGCTAGTCCACTATCAGGCTCTGGGTCGATCACGACGACGTCAGCACCGCCCTCGGGGACTTCTTCTTCGTTGACGGGGACGAGGTGGTAGGTGCTGTCAGCGAGAGCGCCTTCTACATGAGATGCACAACTTTAATGTGGCTGCCTATGTGATCTAAGAATAAGGCCTTGAAGGCCATATTCACCTAGACATACTAGTGAACTATTTTCTCCTTTATCAAATTAGAGGAGGTGTGTGGAAGTTTTATGCTTTCATAATGGTGATTATGTACACATATACAATAATTCAAATTATTATTTTTAAGCAAGGGTGCAGTTCTGGAATTTTAGATTTTACTTCTCCACATTTATTCCAAGTACAAAAGTGATCTATTTCTTTTTATAATCTCAATTCCACCCTAGTTCCTTCTCATTTTTGTTTCTCTGTTTCTGTTCATCCTTTTTATCCACAAACTTTATGACCGCTACTGGAGTATAAGAGTTAAGCTCACTCCAAAATTTAGCTAAAACTGAGCTACACAGAATTTATTAAAAATAGAACAAGTTGCTGTCCTAAGAAACAATATTAATTCATATAAAATCAAAACTACTTCCAAAACAGGAGATTTCTTTAGAGCTATACCTGAGTGAAAGAAAGGCTCTAACCAAGTGGTGGCTAAAAATAACCCTTGGACAGCCCTCAATAATTTTCTATCCGAAAACCAACATCTATTTATTTGCTAGTCTAAACAGGGTCAAAAATTAAGTTTAGCATTTTTACCACATGTGCAAACAAGTTTCTAGACCTCTGGTGAAAGATGGTGATTTTTGACTGCATGGATTATTTTTAATAATTACAGAACTAAACTAGTACAGGAATCACAAAATAAATCATAACTGAAGCTACAGTCCATATTTTTAGGTCTCCTTTGGCCACAAAGCGTCTAAAGACATCACAAGCAACATATCCAAAGTTCAGCTCCAGAAGAGCTCAGGATTTGAAATGGTGCACAAGATTCTAAAAGGTGAGTTTGAATTTTAATTCAAAAACTATTCACCAAAAGTATATACATGCTAACATGAGATTGGAATTTACAACCTCACGAGTCCAGCGAGTATTTTTGCGCATTTTCCTGATTTTTGTATGATTTTTAGTGGATTTTACAAAATCTTAGAGAAATGGATCTAGGTTTAAGAATCTCTTTTACGCCAGGGACCCTTACTCTTTTAAACTCTTGCGAACAAGTCCCTGAAATTTACGTAGAGGACCCTAGAACTAAAAAGGGAACACATCTCGGTCCTCGGCTCGTCGGCGTTGTTACGCCGGCGAGGAGACGGCGAACTGGCTCGGGGGAAGTTGGGGGAAATGATGAGGGGCTCACCGCGCGTCGTTTGAGGTAGGTCTCGAGGCCGGTGGTGCAGTGGCGAGGCTCGTCGACGGTGAGCGGCGGATCGGATTGCTCCGGCGACGTCGATGGCCGGCTACGGGGGGTCGAGACGGGGCGTGGCGTGGCTTGAGAGTTTCGCCGGAGTGAGGCGGAGCTCGTCGAGGAGCTTGGCGGCGACGGGGATGGCCGGAAGATGGAGCTCGACGTGGAGGTGGAGCTCGGGGACGGAAATGGAGGAACGGCGAGAAATCTCGTCGATTCCCGGCGTGTAGTGCTCGGTTGTAGTTGGGAATGTCTCAAGAGGCTAGCTAAGAGAGTGGGTGAGCCATGGGTGCGGTGGATTGGAGTTTCGTGGAGGGAGCGAGGAGGATTTTGGCCCGCAGCGGCACGAGCTCGAGCTTGGGTTCGCGGCGGCCAGAGGTGGAAGAAGGGGTGAGGGAGCGCGAGGAGGAGGAGAAGGGCTGGGCGCTGAGCGAGGAGAGCAAGGCGAGTCAGTTGGCAGCTGTTTGGGCAACTAGAGGAGGTCGGGGCAGCTCGGGAGGTTGCGTGCTCGCGAGCTCGGCCTGTCGGGCCGCCATTGATGGCCCTGACAGCTCGGGCAGAGCGCGGCCGCGGGTTGGGGGAGGCAGATCGCAGCGTGGACGAGTGAAGGTTCCTTGGCGCTGCTCGTTTGGCGCGAAGCGGGCTGGAATCGAGTCGCTGTGCAGCTCGGGCCGGCGTGCGCCGCCACGGCCAATGGCGAGCTCTGCCGCCATGATGGCGCGCCGCGCGACGACGGCGACACAACGCGGGAAAAGACCGGGCGAGGGCGCTGGCGTGTGCGTGGGGAAACGGGACGTCGCTGCCGCGGCTCCGGCCGGCTCGGCGAGGTCGCCGCCGCCCGCCGGCCATGTGGCGGCCACTGACGGCCACGGTCGGCCTGGACAGGGCGCTTCTCGCGACGTCCGTGGAGCATCTCCGGTGCAGCGGTTTAAACTCCAAAAATTTGAACTACACTTCCAAAAGTACAAAAACAAAAGTTGGAGTTTGAAATGTGGGACACAACTTTCTTTTTGGGGTGAACCTGAAATTCCAAACTTTTCAAGCTCAAACAGGCCCTTTTTCAAACAGGCGTTCAACACGGTTTTTTGAGTTTTTGAGGGGCTTAAATGCAAAATTTGAAACAGTTTCCAACATTGACTAGGCCTTATTTGTGATGATAAACAACTTTTATTTTTGGAGATTTTTAAGTTTAGTACGAAATTCTTGAGATTTCAGTTGGGTGTCAAAAAGGCCTTTGTTTTGAATTTAATTTGAATTTTTTATCAAATTTTGTGTGCTACCACCATTGCTACCCTTTAATCCTATTTTGATTGTGTTTTTAGAGTACTAACATCAGGGATGTCACACAAGCAGACCTCTAGGGTTAAGAAGCTTCTCAAGCTTGCCTTATCGCGCCTAACCATTGCCCGCCGCCCTCGCCTTGCACGCAAGTCCATTTCGGTCAGTGATGTATGGCTGTTGATTATTCTTAGGTTCTAGAATAATATTCTGCAAGTACGCAAAATAACATGTTGTAGCATTTCATCTTGGAGTATTCCAGGGTATTGTTGGATATTCAAATTTCCAAGATGCCACCTAAGCCAGAAAACATTTCATCCATAAATAAAATAGTTTCATACAATGCATTTTTCATACTTACTGATTCCAAGGCTACATGCAAGACACTAAATTTTAAGAAACTGCGTACATAGGGTTTCATCATGGATTCCCCTTGGAACTCATTCCACATCAATCTTCATTAATGTTTTTCCACATCATGAATAAATATTGATGTGGCACCCTATCTAATAAGATTAAAACTTAAGTTAAGAATAGCCTTAGAATATGGCTCCCATTGCCTTGTTGGCATGGGGATGCGATTGGTGTGATGACTTCGCCCCGTGTCACGCTGCTAGTCCGAATCTCTAAATCTAGCGGCAGTAGCATCAATGTCCGCTCGTGGATAAACAGTGGGAAGCCTTTCTTAGCTCTTCCCCAATAGAAACATGGGGGACTACTGTTTCATAGGTGAAGATCTCATGCATTGAATATTTGCATGAACATATTTGCAACTCAACGATAGCTACAAAATTCCTTTATTTTCACATAATAAATATCACTGGCAAATGCTACAATTTTTTTATCTACCCACAAAGATCTATATAACCTAGCTACGCCTATCCTCATTCATCACAAAACCGGTTGCGTTGCCGTTGTCATTCGACTTCACTGCTTCTTGGAGCACTGAAAAATCCACCCAGATGTTGTTTTCTGTGGCGATCTCCTTTGTCACCTTTTTCTTTAGCTCCATGTTTGTTTTGTCTCCAGACAATTTCCACACCAGCTGGAACCACAAAGACAATCAACCATACTAATGTCAGGAATCCGTATTTCCGATGTCAAATCATTGAGATGTGCCGCTTAGATTAAAAAGACCGCGTTATCACTTACCATTGGATCGACAATTCCGGTTCCCTCCTTTGCGTTAGCAGCGAAGTCGCTACTGAACTTATGTGCAAGGATGTCACGAGCTAGTAGCAGTTCCGGTAGGTCACTGCACCATCTAGCTGCAAACATTATCCCAGCAACGGCATCCTTTATCTCCTCGCCGGACTCCCTGCACACAGAAACATATTAGTCTTGCAAAGCTCAAATGTGAGAAGTTGATCGAATTAAATGCTAGGTTGTGAAGAAGATACGTACTGTGGCTTGTCTAACTTCGCGGCATGCTCAATGAGGGACTTGCAGTAGAGCTCTATGATGTCGAGTGCAAGCAGCATGTTGTCCTCCTCTATGAACTGCTCTGCCTGCAAGAAGAGAGTAGGTGTTAGGGTTCCTGCATTGGAAGAGTATGGCATCGCATTCCATGTGTGTCTAGAGAAATTCATAGTTCGTACTCGTTGGATAGCACGATCGAGGTGCCCAAGAATGAGGAGCTGGCCAACATCACTGAGCGAAATAGACTTGCGTGCAAGGCGAGGGCGGCGGGCAATGGTTAGGCGCGATAAGGCAAGCTTGAGAAGCTTCTTAACCCTGGAGGTCTGCTTGGAGGTCTTCCTATTAAAGAATCCCATGGTTGATCGATTTATACTTGTGCAGTTGTGCCTTCAGATAACCTTTTCGTGATGAATAGGAATGTGAATGGAGGAATGTGAGTTGCTTCACCTGAAGTCTGAATTGGCGGGACAAAACTTTTACAGGGCCATGCTAGTAGCCTTGGGAGGTCTAATATTAGAACATCTACTGCCAGTTTGGTTTAACGGACTCATTTTACATTTGCTATAACAAGGCTTGATGTATCACGTGCTTAGAGAAGAGCAATACGCTAAACGTGCTCATAGTTTGTGGCGGCAAAACATATTAAACATGCAAGAGTTGTGTGAGGGATGAGTCATAAGTGGAATGCAACATGCAAAAAATGGAGGAGCTATCCTATTTTTTCAAGATCATGGTGGTTTAGATGTTTGCATGGTGTTCAACTCTTAGTTCAATGTAGTGTCGCTTAGGGTCTTTTTTCAAGATATTTTTCATAGTTTTGATTTCTTGATCCTAGTATCGCAAAGGGAAATTTGGACTAATAGTTGCTTTCATGAATCCCTCCAACATTTGTGGCTTGACTGCTTTGTATTTTACAGCTATGAGCTATTGAAAGTGCATCTTGGGCCCTAAGTGGGTTTTGGTGGATTGTATGACAACAAACTAAATAAAAGGACTAACTTGTTTGTCCAAGTTTGTGAGTAGGTTTTATTCTCATATTCATAGTGCAAATATTGTCTCATATAATGAATATATATTGTATGGCTGTTGATTATTCTTAGGTTCTAGAATAATATTCTGCAAGTGCGTAAAATAACACGTTGTAGCATTTCATCTTGGAGTATTCCAAGGTATCACAAATTTCCTCAGGGAAGCAGTATGGTTAAAGAATATTGGTCAATTGAAAGAACGGCCTTTCGAGAAATATTAACCAACTTAATTAGGGGAGATATCTGGGTTGCAAGATGATGGTCAGTGAACGATTGAGATGGCAAGCCTGGAGCGACAAGCCAGTAGCAGGTCTAGAGCGTATAGATGTTGATATTTCTTAATGTCCCGAGCAGGTTTTATGTCCCCGGCAACGATGCTAGGTGGCATGTTGACATTTCTTAACATCGTGACCTGGTTTTATGTCCCCAACAATGGTGCCAGAAATGCTTTTTTGTATTTCACCACATTTACGAATAAATCCATAAGCGCTCGGATATATATTGGTAGCATTTCACCCTAGAGTATTCCCAAGGGTATTGTATTTTCCCAAAGGAAGGCAAGGTTGGTAGCAAGAGATATCTACTATTGTGTATGAATATGAATCAAGAGATGACAAGGGACATTACTCAGAGTAGGGTTAAGATAGATAAAGGATAGGATAGTGTGACACACTCATATTCATCTCGAAGATACAAGACTAGGGAGAAGGACAAATAGTTATCTCAAGGTTCATATGTACTTCCTATATATTTACATAATTATACGATCTTGTTTTACAAGTCTAAACATGAACAAAGCCTAAGTGCCGAGACACACAATTGGAAGATAGCCCCATTACTGGTTCCACCCCAGTAATGTGACTACTCATTTATGAACTCCTATGATGTACCCAAACATGGGGGATTAGAAGGGACAACCATGGCTATCACCACCTACATCATACCCCTACCTATTTGTGGGTCACACCCATAATAAATGAGGTTGAAAAAACCAAGCACAATGGTTACTACTACATTGTTGATAATAATCAAGCCTTCTCTAGTGAAGAATTTACAGGCAAGACACCATGTTAATGGCCATTGAAACAGTGTTGTAGCTAAGATCATATAAATCATTCAATTTGCACACATTCATGCCGTAACCTCAGGCAATTTCTATAACCAATTATGAGTGCATAAGGTCCTATTCTATGAGAACAAGGGTACAACTAGCATGTGATTGTATAATCCAAGCAAGACATCATGAATAGAAAGCAAACTCAGCTCAATTATATGAGAACCATGCACTACAATATATAGAGAAGATATATCACTGAAGTAAAATAAAGTCTTCCTAGGAACCCTATGGCGGTTGCATGTGTCACCTGTCGGGTTAAGGTGGTTTGTTCTGTTTGTGGGCCCCCCAAATCCTAGGGTGAGGCTTGATCAAGCTTTTGTTAAGTGAAGACTTGGACCATGTGTCCATATGCGTTTTGTTAAGGTGAAGTTACTAGTATTTGTGGGATTTTGATTAATCATATCAAAGCCTTGCCAAGGGAAGCAATGCAATGCATCATCTATTGTAGTTGATAAAATGGAGTGACTTGTGGATTAAAGCATATATCAATATGGATGATGGAACATCTTAAGTCACTAGCTCAAGTTGGATGTGCTCAAGAAGATAGCAATGTTGAAAGCCCTCAAAACATACAAGCTCAAGGTGATGCAAATATAGTTACATTTAATTATAGGTATGTCGTACTATCAAGAGGGACACAACATTAGGTATTCTCACATGGCATGGATCGAGGTGTAGTTATGTTGTACTATCAAGAGGGACACAACATTAGGTATTTGACAAACATAAAAAAATGCTCTTAGTTAACCTATGTGAGAAAAGCTTTGAGTGACCCAACTCAACTAAATTTTGTAAGTTTAACCTTTAGGTTAACCGAGATATAATTTCTAAGACTTTTAGGGCCGACTTGGGACGATGGGTCTGACCGATCTGACCGACAAAATGATCGGTTAGATAGATCTTGGGCATCGATTAGACCAATCGTCAATGCCTACTTCATGATGGCCTGAGTATTTATACTCCTCCACTATGCTTTATTTGCTGCTAGTTTGACTTCACTTCTACACGCCCAAGAACACAGGAAACTGGTTAGAAACTCTCCTCCAACCTCTCTTTGTGAGATTTGTGTGATTCAAGCTATATTCTTGACTTGGTTTGAGAGAATGAGTTTGTGTGAGCATTTGTCAGATGAGAAGAGCAATCTATAGCTTGAGCATTTGGATAGGCATCTGCAGTTAGCTCCCAACCATGTGGTAAACAACAACAAGTTTGTGCGGGCTGCGATCTTGCCTCCGCAAGGTAAAATGACCAACTAGTGGAAGTGGAATGTGCTTGGAAGAAGACCCGACTCCGTGGAAAGGAGTTGAAATAGACTCTAAAAGAGTATCTAGGCCCCTAATTGGTTTAGGGATTAATGACGGCATAATCATTATGACTAATGTGTGGTTTGCAACATAAAAAATTAAGTTAGTGAAATGATGGACTTTCATGGTATTCTTGGTCCCTAATGAATTGGAATTCATGTACTGCTTCAAGTATATGCTCGAAGATTAAGGAAAAGCTAGTTCTAAGTGTTGTTTGGATGATAAGAGACATGTTCATTAGTTTAAGGCTTTCATTTCCTTTGGTTGTACTATAACGGGGTTAACAGTAGTAGCCTGACCTAGATGAGCCTAGAGTTTATCTGTGGTGCACACTTATAAAATTCTAGTACTATGTAGCTTAGTTGGAAGCTTGGTGGAGGTTGGAAACTCAAAGGAATTGAATTGGATGAGTTTCAACTTCAAAAGAATTGGAAACAGAGAAAATGCAGAGGCACCGACTCATTCTACAGTGCCTAGGCTAGGCACATCACATCAACTGATTCGGTGGTGGCTCCTAGGCCCTACCAAACCATTTGGTGCACCAGGGTGTTTAATTACTATCATTGGTTTATAGTAGGCATCGATTGATCTGCTACTCTGAGAGGAACACAGCCAAATCAGTCGGTGTCACCTGGATTGATCTGAGTGGTCTGCAAGCTCTCTGTGTAAAACTATCAATTGGTTCGGTGGGTACACCAAACCAGTCAGTGCCTACACAAGTTGAACTTGGCCATCGCATGTCTCTCTGTGTAAAAACATTGGCTGATTCAGTGGTAAGGCAAAAGTTGGCACAGAATTAGTCTATGGTGGACAGTGGCCGTTGGATTTCATGTGCAAAGGAGGCATTGATTGGTTTGGTGGTTCCACAAGGGGTGCACCAAATCAGTTGGTGGCTCTGCATCAGCAACAACAGTTATGGGGTTTGTGGGAGCTATTTGTTTGGCCTTTTCTCCCACATTTGAGCTTTCTTGCCACACGTAGTTGCTGAGCTTATTGCTGTGAGTTGAAGGGCAAGAGAGGGACTAGAGTTGATTGGAATATTAAGGACTTTATTAGTGCTTGGAGAGTAGCAAGTGTGCATCCCTTCTTCTCTTGGGCTAGTTTAGGTTATGTGAAGATCTTTGCTTGTTACTCTTGGTGATCAGCATCATCTAGATGGCTTGGTGGTGGTGATCTTGGTAAGATCTCAGGAAGATTGTGAGCAGCCCCCAAGAAGTTACGCTCAAGATTAGAATTCGCCGATCTTGAGAGGAGAATGGATATCCACTTGATCCTTGCACAGGTGCTCCAATGAGAACTATCGGAGAATGCTGACTCTTTGATACCACGGGGAAAATTGGCATCTAAACCCTTCTCTTTACTTCCACAAGTTTACTTTAAAACATTTCAATTCTTAGACTTGTCGTGTTAGTATAGGGTTGGAACTAGGTTGCAAAATTCTTTTACGACTAGATAAACACTCACTCAACCTTGTTTTAGACTCATGAGGTGATTAGGCTTGTTGCTAGGATTGTAATTTTGCAATTAAAATGTGTATAAACTTAATTATCTCCCCCTCTCTTAGCATCTTAATCCTCTCATACTCCTATCCTAGCAAGTTCCTCAACTGAGAGTATGATTCTTCACGCTACAAGTAGTATGTAGTGAATCCAAACTTTGGTCAAACAAATCCCCATGTCTCTACTTTAGTTTGCCACACTTGTTGAATTCTAGCAATATTATTTGTGCTTTTGCTTCCATCTACTTGGTTATACTTGTCTTGTGTAAAGGAACCTCTTTTCTCTGTTATATATCATCTACATAAGCCACGATCCAAGTTGGGTTTGTGCTAGAAAATGAGGAGGTGGTTGAGCAACAATTGTGTGTTTCATTGCCATAATCAGTCTAACCTAGTATGCTATGTGGTCAGACTGGCAGCTCGACTGACAAGAGCAAAAATTGGAGAATCTGTTCTAATAACCTATCCCCCCCCCCCCAACGACATACAGGTCCTTTCATCTATCTTGTTCCTAGTATAAATATTGACTAAAAAGCTATCCTTTATAGCACTTCATTTTGATCCTGCGTAAAACCAGGTTCTATAACAAAAAAACAGAGCCTAGGGTGGCTAGGTTGGCTATTGAGCTGTCACGCTAGGGAGTTGCAAAGTGGATGTTCCCGTGGTCGTACAAATATTTTTCTTAAATAAATTTTCAAATCACATCGTGGAAAGGTTTTGGATCAAATGTTAGTACCTTTCCTTTTGAAGTGTATCAGCTGTTGAAATATAAAAACTTGTGCAACAGAATTATAAAGGAGCTTTGAATTTTAAAAAAGGTAAGAATTTGGAACAACATTTATATTGAAAAGTTTTAAATTTAAAAGTGCCTCAATGTCTTGATGTTAGGTTCAACTCACGAATTGGAAAAAGAAGTTTGGATTTTAAAGTCTGCGTTGTAGAAAATTTATTGATTTTGAAATTTTGAGCTACTTTAATATTCAACATTTTTAATTCGAATATATTTTGGTGTCTGGGTCGTAGGGGCAATGGATCGTATATAAAAATTATGCGAACAAATTTGAAAACGCTTTCAATTTGAAACTTTATTGTGCACACCAAACAATTAGGGTTTTCAAATTTTGAGAATTTTTTTGGTGAACGCTTTTAAATTTGGAGATGTTTTGGTGTGTTCAGCTACCAGAAGTACTTTTTACTTCCTATTCATCCCCTCACAGAACACGCATCCCTAAAAATTCCTTTTTCACCTTTACTATTCATCCCTCTCACATAACACGCTTCTCAGGGAAAAAAGTACATTTTCCCACCTTCATCTAAACACAGGCCAAATCGTAGTATGACAGATCATAGGTATGACATATTGCATGTAAACATTTGTGTGAATGAATTGTGGAAAAGTTTTAAACTTAAAAATATGCTCCATAATAAAGTTGTAGATTTTAAAATTTTGAGCAAATTTGATTTAGACTCCTTTAAACTGAATATGTTTTTGGTTCTCTAAGTATCCCAAATTCCCCATAATAATTCTCTTACATGAGATTTTTAGTCCTTAGATACTTAGTATGTGTTATACTAAAAAGAAAAGATACATTTAAAATTATGTTCATTGAAAGAAACAAATTCAAACATAGCTCATAGTATGATGTTATATTTAAAAAATAAAATAATAATTACTATAGCATAACATCTTGAAAAAACTTTAAACAATGTTTGTAGTTGTTTTAAAAAAGTGGTGGGTCCCACAAATAATGGGTTCAGTGAGCTCCACAGATGGTGGGGCCCACATCACCGTGTCCCACGATGGGGCCCACGTAAATGGGTCCCACATGTGGGGTCACATGTCTACTATTGCTCCAAATCAGAGAAAGGTTGATATGAACCGTCGGCATGGCTGATTTGATAGCCGAGAAATTGTGGATAACGTGACACAATTAAATCGTCAGGTTTGGGTTCAGGATTCATATGACAAGAAAGATTGGAGAAAAAATCCCAAATTATCGATGAAGATTTTGTGTAAAAATAAAAGTTTGAAATTAAAAAAAGTTGTAATGTACTAATTACTGCACGTAGTTTGGCAGCAGTTGGCGATTAGGCCAAGCCCAACGCTCCAGGGTGGACTACTACCCCAACCTCTACATGTGTAGGAGAGAGCCATGTCATTTGGTCTGGTAGCCTCGTAGGCATAGCTACCTGCCGAAGAACCAGCGCCTGACTGGCAAAAGTGCAAAAGCACTCCCTTGACTAATCACACACCCAGGACTCACCATACAAAGGCAGAAAAACTCATTCACGTGAACATACGTGACAGAGGTAACAACTGCTCTTCTTGCTTGGTTTAATTCTTTCTTTTGGTCTACATGGTATGTGAGACCAATAGCCTTGGTGCCTGTGTTGGGTATGCCCTTAGATCATGATCAATAATTTAGCCGGTTGCTGGACAAATAGATGTTTACAACCCACCTTGTAACACATTCATATAGTGGTTACATCTTTACTATAAATGTATGACCCAATGTCTCTCACACACATTCTCTTGGTTCTTGCGCCTAAGCAGGTTGTAACCTCTTCTCTCTTATCTCGTCCACGTAAGTATTTAGCCTTTTTTAAAGCTTTAGAGCATCTCCAGCAAGGCCTATATTTCAGCCACTACTCAAAAAGTAGTGGCTAAGGCTGTCTGCAACGGCGAACACCCATACACGAGACCCATCCTTCTGTTTGGGTCATGCACATGAAAATTGAGAGGACCCATACATGAGCGGTCTCCAGCAGTAAGCACCCATCCTCCCGCAGCAGAAGCACAAATCAATGTCATTGTCGTCTACCTCCGCTCCCTTCGGGTCATCGCAGTGCAGAGCTTGGCGTCGTGTACTCTGCTAGCGGCCTGAGCGCGCGGCAGGTGGCCTCAAGCCTCGTGAGGTCGGCGGCCGCGAGCCTCCCAACGAGGTGGCTCGGGAATTCCTCGATGGGGAACACGCGGGGCACCTTCTCCCCCGCCATGGATCCACCACCGCAGGGGCCCAGGTGAGGGGACGAAGCCTTGGTCCTCTTGGCCCCGAATCCATTAGAATCATCCAATCATCCAAGAAACGGCGGCGGGGGAGTTGCGGCCGGGGACCGAATCAGATTAGGCAGCGGAGGATGCCACACAGAGATTCCGGCGCCCAGCACGAGCAGCGCGGAGCGCCCCGGCAGAAGCAGCAAGCCCCGACTGGAAACCAACCAAATCAAATTTGAGCAGCGATCACGACCTTAGCAGCACCAACCGGTGGGGACGTCGTCTTCCTCCTCCGCTTGGGAGTGGGAGAACTTTGACCGTAGGATTCAGAGTTCTTTGACCGCCGCAAGGCCAAGGTCGAGGCCAACCGCTTCCACGAGCTCAATGAGGAAGTGAATGCTTGGGCGAGGTGGAAAACGACGACAATGGCGAGGTGGACCACGGGAGAGAGGGGACGTTCCAGGTAGGTGCGGCATCCAGAGGCGCGGGCTCGTGGCAGCTCGGTCGGGTGGAGATTTGTGTCGACGAGAGAGCGAGAGAGTGCCATCTTTGGGCGTCCAGCACCGAAGGACCCAAAATGGATCACCACTTTGGGTCATATGTTGGTGAGCTATTTTGGACCTAAAATCATTGTGTGAGACCCGTGTTTGGGTTTGGGTCTTGTGATGGGTATCCTATTGAAGATAGTTTAAGGAAAAAAAAAAATAGTTCCAACAAAGCATCTGCTCGGGCCCTTATTTTAGGGAGACCCCTACTTTACCCTCTCAAGCTCCTTCTCCCTTTGATCCGGGTAGGGGCCGGCCCCTATTTTTTTTTTCTCAACGCTTCCTTCCCCTGGCGTTGGCCACCGTTCGTTCTTCTCCATCTGAGCTCGCCACGACTGCCCATGCTCTTTTTGCCACGACTGCACACGCTCGTCGCGACCGAGCTCCGTGCGTTGCCTTGCGCGCCAAGCTCGCCGCGACAGCGGGCCTAGGTTCGTCGTGCCGCACTGCCACACGAGTCCGCCGCGCCGCCGCATGGGCCAGCCGCCGAGCCCGCCGCTGCACTCCTGGCCCTCCGTTGTCCCCGCGCCGAACCACAGGCATGCCATGGTGTCCCTGCTCCACTGCACGCATAGGTCGTCCGTGGTGGTCACGCGCTCCTCTGCAGGCCGCGGTGGAGCACAAGGCCAAATCTTCGATTCACTGCCACCGTTGCGCAGCGCCAAATCTGGGATTCGTTGTCCCCAAGCTTCGATTTGATAGCTGCCACAAGCTACTGAGGTCCAGTCCTAGTGGACTGCATCTTTGAGCTCCACCGAACAGGGAGCTCGTGTTCAACAATGGAGCTTCTCTGTGCGGGGATTTTGGCCACTATTCCCAAATCCAAGAACACGGAACAAGAGGAAGAAATGAAAATAGACACTGACACGTATGTCTCACCTGCCCTGGTAAAAGAAGGGACAATGGTTTAAAAAAAGAAAAAAAACAGCAGGAGCTATTGCTGGAGTTAAAGTAAAATCAAAGCCCAAAGAAAATTGAGAGGAGCGCCTCAGGGGCCGGAGATGTATCCGTTCCGAGCGGTGTGGGACTCGGCTGGAACGAACCTGCAGACAACTGCAGACGGAACGTTGGTGCATTCCGTGCGCGGGTCCACGTGTAAGTGGGCGCCTGTCGGCGCCGGTTTCATTTGCCACCTCAGTTCCCCACCACCACCGACACGGGAGTACGGGACCCCATACGGCCATACGCTTCTCGCCGTCGCTCGGGTTCCCCCAAACCTGTGCGGCCCCGCGGCCGCCTCCGCGCCGAGCACGCTTCTCCTTCCAGATCCGCCCATCGTCACCAACTTCCGCCGCAGCCGCACCTCTCTTCATTGCTTCCAGCCGACGAGCGAGCCGGCGGGCGTCCTCTTCTCCCGTGCGGGGATTGCGTGAAGTCGGATTCGTCATCTTTCGGTAAGGCTGTTTGTTTCGCCGCTGAGTCGCTTCGTTGGTTGTCTATCCCCCTGTGACCATCGGATCCAAATTATTCCTTTTGAGATTGGGATTGCTCCTGTCCATTTTTATTAGAGTTTGTCGTGGATTTGTCTGAGGCAAGCGTGGTGGGGGTGGTAATCAACTAATTTCAGCGGTTTATTTTTTCCCCCAATTTGAACTCTCCTCCGTCATTGCTGTTGAATTGGCTTTCACCTCAGATGAATGCATTTACTTTTCTTATATCTTTCTCGTTCAGGTTAGATCGTTCTCTTACCCAATTGGTTGGCACCGAAACGCCGGGACATACAGTGCTTTCATTTCTCGCTGACTGGAATTTATGTTTGCTTGTTTCTCCTTTGTGCTTCCCTTAACGAACGTAGACAGGGACTTACGTTGACCCTTGTTGTTTATTCATTCAGTCCCGTTCCTGTCTGATATTGTCGTTAGTGTCATATTTTATATGCTGATTTCGTGTCTACCTGTTCCAGTGTTATGTTTTCCAACAGCGGCACAACTGTTCAACTGAAGAACGGATTTTATAGCACAATGGCTGTGGAAAGAGATGTCTTTGGCATCTCGGGGCCGACATATTTTAAATGTGTTGATTGGTATGTGGTTAATAGTCTCTCCTTATCTCATTTTACTGATTTACATTACATTTCGCAGAATGATTGTAGGTCATCAAAGGGTTGGATTTGCAGGAAATATTGTATTTAAATGAAAAAGGTTTTCTCATTTTCTCCGGCAATCCAATCGCATAGCACTAACCACTGAGCATTCAATCTAGTAGTTCTTAATTTTAGTTTCGTTCCAGTCCTTCTGGGAATTAGAGAGTGAAGCCATTCTAATGAAGGACAGTACACATGTATATACTCAAGAATGTCAAAGAAAGGAATATGTGTTTGCTAATTTTGTATACCAGGAATGAACCTTGTGCATTCATACAACATGGGGCTTGGGTTTTACTTTTAACACCAAGTTACCAATTAGCTCATGGCATGGCATCTCTCTCATGTATAGCTGGTAGATCTACTGTCTGCCCATATTGGTCACTGTCATGTTGTACGTGGAAAATAGTTATGACCCTTAACTCTTGCTAACAATTCCCACCTACTACACCACACTCCCATTATGAGCATTATTGTCTAACTGTAAGTGGAGGCACACGAACCTCTTTGTCTACAAGTCTGTCTAATGATAGTAGTTTTCTTTATCTTTAATAGAAACATTCACTATTGGCAACAAGGATACATGAGATGATCTTAGTGTTTGATTCTAGTGTGTCAGTTATCTAATTCACTTTCATCAGTTTTAAAGGGAGTTCAAACTGATAGCCTTTATTTGGTTTCACATCACTTTCCTTTATGATTCTGCAACCTTACAAGCTGCATTGCCGCCAGGATGCACTTCAGCACTTGTAATCTCTTGGACCACAAAACTGTTAGTGGATCCTTTATAAAAGAGTTCCTTGGTTTGGGGTGAAAAAAATCACAATTGGCAATTACTGACTGGTCAGTAGCATGTATTACCTTTGGATTGTCCTTTCCCATCCAAGTTCAGTCCTGATCTTCGTTGATGTTTGCCATGTCGGTAACTGGGTATAAAAACTAAGTTTTTGTTATTATGGAAAAAACAAAAAATATATGAAGAAAATTACACAGCTCTTGCTTTAGCACATCCAAAATAGGTTCTTCTGGTTAGCTCAATACAGGAAATACTTATTGCATCTTATACTGCAAAAGTGATGGAATATAGAGCATACCATATTTCTAAGGGCACTGGCAATAATCTGCGAACACTTAGTAGATTGCTGTGTTTCACCTTTACCTCAATCTATATGCTTGGATAGCCACAGAATCCTCTAGCTACTCTTCATAGTGTGACCTTTATGAATCGAGTTGTATCTCTTTGAGTGTTTATGCATTAACAATAAGCCTATTCTTATCATCTGCAACACAGACTTCCCTCTGGAGCTAATGTTTTTCTTAATTTCAAATGACTCCCAAGTAACATCATTTGTGTTTATCCTGCATATTTGAGAAATAAACATCATCTTGATATAAGTAAATAGTAATAGAAGCTTGCGTATAACAGAAATGATCTATCTACAGAGAAAAGAAGCCATGTGAATGCATCAGTATGTACTGCATTTGTTCTGTGTAACATTACACTGAATAAAAAAATACATCTGAATTCCTTAGTAAGGTAGCTCATCTATGTCTTTTGAACATTGTTAATCATTGCTATATTAGATGTCATTTGGCAGTTTCCATCTTGTTCAATTTTCAGGAAGGCGCAGTGCATCAATTGAAATATACTAGGAACCAATCTAGTGCAAATATTCTAGTCCGCATCGCAGGCTGTGCTTGGATGTATTTCTGCATTCTCAGTTTGAACTCTATAGCTGTAGGTTAAATACTTCATTATCAGAAGTTTGCTTGATTTGACGACCATTGGTATAGGTGTGGGCATGTGATTTTTTTGCTAGTAAAGTTTTCATAATGTATTTACCTGGGGAAGTAACTCTCTCATTATCAAATGTCAAAAGGAATTGCGAGCATAATCGGAGATCAGTGGCTGCAAGCTTAGTTCAGGCTGTATATGTGTTGGAGAGAGACCGACAACTAAATCGTCAATCTGTTGAAGCCCTGGCACCACCTTGGTGGGAATTCTTCCATTTTGAACTGATTCGGAAACTTGTTGATGATGCTGATATGTCCACATTTGGTGCGATATTTGAGTTCAATCCTCCTTCAAGTCAAGACGCTTCAGCTGCGAATGCTCCAAGATTTGTCATTGCTTTCAGAGGCACCATAACAGAAAAGGATACTATCTCTAGGGATCTTTCCCTTGACCTCCACCTTCTACAAAATGGTCTCCATAGGACCTCAAGATTTACCATTGCAATGCAAGCTGTTCAAAACGTTGCCTCAGTTTTTCCTGGATCCACAATTTGGCTAGCAGGACACTCATTGGGTGCAGGTATGGCTATCCTTACTGGAAGAAACATGGTTAAGAAGGGTGTGCTTTTGGAAAGCTTTCTCTTCAATCCACCCTTCGTCGCTGCTCCGATTGAAAGGATCAGAGATGAAAGGGTAAAGCATGGTTTCCGCATCGCAAGAAGTGTAATTACTGCCGGATTAACTATTGCAATGAAAGGTAAAACTGGGGGGAACAGTGACAACAGTCAGAGATCTGTTGCTGAAGAATCTTTCAGCATTTTGTCATCATGGACGCCATATCTATACGTTAATCCAGGAGATCACATTTGTTCAGAGTACATCGGGTACTTCAAGCACCGAAAGAACATGGAGGACCTTGGCGCTGGATTTATTGAGAAGCTTGCGACCCAGAATTCCATTGGAGACCTGTTCTTCAAGGCACTAGGGTGGGAATCGGAACCACTGCACCTTCTCCCATCTGCTGACTTAATCGTCAACGTGAGCCCTTCGCCTGATTTCAAATACGCTCATGGCATCAGTCAGTGGTGGCAGCCTGAGCTGAACTTGCAGTGCAGTAAATATCGGTACTAATAGTTATACACTGCTGGTAAAGGAAGGATATATTATTAGAAACTTAGCCATTGTTTTCTATTCGTTCACATTCAGGTGTTTTATTCCATTTATGTGATGCATTATTTCAGACATATGACTGTGACATTGACCTGCGAAATCTGTTTATTATATTAGTAGAGTAATCAGATTAACAACATTTCTGTACTCTGATTTGCTTATTGGTGTTTCCTAATTCAGTTGTTCTGCTGTACAAAATGCATTATGATGTGCTTTCTTATTCGTGTTTTGTCCAGAGCCCGTGAGCTTGATTTGAGGGCAAATATAGGAAGCCCTGGTGTACTTGAATAAATAGCGTGAAAAACTGTCTGAATGTTGGTTAAGTTTTCTTGCTCTAAGCACGGTATATCAGTAACAATTAACAAACGCTGAGAGCAAATAATCTCAAAGCTGTTAAAAAAAGAATTTTTTTTTTTAGAATACGTACGAGAGCTGCTTATCGTTATATTAAGAAGAAAATAATAGAGCTTTTGCTACAACGCGGGCTTAGTGGGCACACGGACTAGGTGACTGTTAAGCTTTTTCTTGTGATTTCAAGACAATATAACTGACATTTTCTTGTGATTATTGCTTCCTCTGATTTTTAACTTGGAATCCATTTGCACAATCCTTATCTTCAAGGTAATCAATGCACCATCCTAAAACACCGACGTACGGAGCTGTAGATCCTTCTATGGTTTGACAAAGAAAACAAAAACTGAACAATTGTTAATGAAATCTGACTAGTTGGCAATCTACATAAAGGTGGCATGGGAATCGCTGTAGTAATAAGATATACTCTCTTTCTCTCTAGAAAATGGATAGGGAATAATCATATGCAGCAGTAGGCTATAGCATCATGAAAGCACTCTCAGACCGATTTACCTTTCTCTATACCGTTAATTAGATCTACACTTAAATTACATGCATCAGATTAAGGTGGCGAGGCGTTCAGGCAGATGTGGTATGGGACGACGATGAAACGGCCGTCAACGACTCTGTGCTGGAGTCGCCGCCGCTACGCCGGCCGTTCAAGCACTTGCTCGTCGGTTGGCTCTGGCCCTGCTGCTGCGAGCGCGGTTGAACTCCAGTTGGCAACGTCGCTACAGGTGCGTAGACCGTGTTGGCCATTCCTGATGCGTCGCCGGCTAGCTGCACCTGCTGCGGCTGTGCTGCAGCCGCTACCGCTGCTGCTGCGGCGGCGGCGTACTCCGGCGGTGGCATCCAGATGCCTCCCACCACCACGAACTGTGGCGCAGGCGGCGCGGTGCTGGCATTGATGCTCTGGACTGTCGTCGTGTTTGGCCGCCTCGTGTGCAGTCGGTACTTCTGCACCATGGAAACGTTTGGTAAATGAAAGGAATGCAAGTACTAAGAACAGACGCTACTGTGATACTTTAAGGTAAAATGGCGTAATTAATTAGTATCAGCAAATGTGAACCAAAGCCGCTAAAGCCAGGTAATTAAGGTGGTAGATTTCAGACTGTAAGATAAGGATGTGTTTAGATTGGGGAAAGATTCCCCGAAAATACACTGTTCACCAAAAAAACACTGTAGATGAATAGTGTTCTGTGAGTAGAAAAGGTGGGATGAATAGTGAAAAGTTGGATGAATAGTGAAAAGTTGGGGAATCTTTTAGGAACTAAACGGGGCCTAACGGGGCCTAACAGCAAGACTGACCTGCAAATGACTCTTGACCTCGTCATTAGTGAGACCGTCGACCTTCATGAGGTCCCGGATCTGCTTCGGCGTCGCCACTGCACATTAACATGGCACAACATTCATGATTCATCTGCTGGTGACTGGTGAGCTGCTTGTACGAAAATGAAAATTTAATCGGCACACCAACCGTGGGATCCGCCGAGCTGCTGGAGCGCTTGCAGGAACCTGCGGTGGAGCTCCGGCGCCCAGCACCGACGCGGCTTCCGGTTGGGTGCCTCTTTACTACCCTTGTTGTCTTTTCCCTTGGCATCTTTGTCCATCCCCTTCTCGCTGTGCTTCTCCGCCGTGTCAGTGGAGGCTTTGTCCTCGTCGCACTTGTCCGCCCCTTCTACCGCCGAGCTCGCCGCCGTGGTCGATGAGGCCGGCAGCTCAGCTCGCTTCTCCTTCTCGAACGGCTGGAACGCTCCCCCTGCCTTCCTGGGGTTCAGCAGCTCCTGGTGGATTTGACATGAATCATGGATGACGTTACTTCCAATGTTCTGAGTGCCACACAAGACGAACCAAACACGAAACAACACGGCTTGCCAGTAGTATCTTTATTACCTTGCGCGGGGATGATGAGTGTTGCTGGGATTCTTGGCTCCAGAGTTGAATGGACTGGAGCCAGTCCGGCGGCGTCACCCTCTTGGCCTCCGTTGCTTGCGACCGCCAGCTGCCTGGCGTCTCAGCCGCCTCCTCTTTCTTCTCGATTCCGTTGGGCTCGGCAGCATCGTGGGCGCTCTCGAGCTCCTCGGAGGACAAGGAGAGGCTGGGCTTGAGCGGCATGAACTCCTCGAGCACAGGACCGCCGCCGTGGTCGTCGCTCGCCGTCTCCTCCTCGCTGCCGCCGACGCTGTCCATCTGGCTCTTCATCCCCTCAATAGCTGCACATATATACAAATTGACGGCACCAGTTGAGTGCTAATTCGAGTGCCCAGACTAATTAACCGCCGTACTAATTTGAGTCACTACGTGATGTGAGGGCGTTCGTATTCGTACTCTGCGTGACGAGCTCGAGGCAGAGGGGTAGCTCCCGCTTGAAGACCTGGATCTTGCGTCGCTCCTCCTCGAGCGCGAGCAGGTACTCCCGGCACCGGCGGCGGTCGCTGAGCAGCGGTGCCTGTAGCGGTGGGTCCATTTTGATCTCCTGCGCCGTGCTCGTGCTAGAGCCAGGCTTCGATTGACCACCTATTGCTTGCAGAACGCTGTGGGAGAGAGTAGAGAACTAGAGAGGGAGAGTTGAAGACTTGAAGAAGACGGGCAACGGGGCAAGGGACGGCCGGAGGGGTATCGGGGTCGGGGCGTCGCGTAGGAGGCGAATCTTTCTGTGTCTCTTTGTTTTTCCGGGGTAATGGCCGGGCGGTTTGACAGGGACGGACAGAAAAAAGGAGGCAGAGGAGCGTGAATATTCGGCGGGGATTCCAGTTCCACGATAAGGGTGGGGAAGCATGATGAATATTCGGCGGGGATTCCACTTATGCGGGTAGGGCTGCTGCATGGTGGCGTTAACAACAGGTTAAACCGATGCAAACGGGATAAGACCGGCAAGTAGAGGGGAAAAAGACAGCTGGGGATACCGCCTATCGATCTGGACGATGCCGGAATCTAGCGAGAGGCCACTATAGCAGTAGCAGCTGACACTGTGGCCTCACACCCGACCGAGCAAGGCCGGTTAATAATCTCGTCGGCTGCTGGTCCAAATTTAATAGTGGGTCTATCTAATTAGCGGGCCGTTCATCAGGAGCCTCTAGACAGTTGATCTGACAAAGCAAAAAAAACTTTTTATTTTTAGAAATATTTCTGCATCTTTTTTTACTTTTGGTTTAGAATAACTTATATATACAACTTTAAGGCAAAACTTATCACTACTTCACTAGTATTGCTATGGGATATGATTTTACATATCTATATGTATAATTTCTTCCTCCCTTCTTCATTCCAACTTGTTACGTAATAATTTTGTAGTACCACTTTTATCACGGACTTAAATTATAGTATAACTTATTCCTCCAAACTTCTTCCTTCCGACTATTATAGCATAACTTATACACATAAATGTTGACAAATATTATAAAATGAATAGGAAAAGAAAACGAGAGAAAAATATTGAAGGGCAAGGGTTGTGCTAGTGACAGCAACGGTGGCGCTCCATGTGGGCAAGGGCAGCGCGCGGTCGCGGACGTCCGACGGCTCCGCACATGGGGCAAGTGGCAGCGACAACAATGCACCAATAGCGGCGCGACATGCCTTGAATGGTGTGCAACTGTGGCCAGGGGGCGCGGGCAGGGGAGGGAGATGAGATAGGATTTGTGTGGGATCCAATGGATGTTGTTGGTTGCACAAATCTCAAATATTGGAATGTGTGGAAGCCCAAATCTAAAAGAGATGGATAGGGATTACATAAAATTTCACTTAATTGCGGGGCTCCCTATCCATCTTTTGAAAGATAGATAAGCTTTCTATGTTTAAAGCCAACTTCGACCCAATTAGCTGAGTGGGATGATAAATATGTTTAATATTTTCCTCAAATATATTCAATACTAAACTTAAACACGTTCAACATTATACTTAAACATGTTCAACATTTGACATTTAAAATATTGAAATTGTATGAAAGGAACGTTGAATTCGTAAACAACAAATGTTGAAATAGCACACTCCAAATGTTGAGCTTCAATTCTTCTTCGGCAACATGGCAGTGGCGCATGTAACTCGGTGGCGGAGCATGGTCTGCACAGCAGCATCGGTGCGGCTGTGGAGGCGCAGTAGTGCTGGTGCGGTAGAGCACAGGCGGTCGAGGCGGCGCAGGTGAGGGGGCCGGTGACGCGAGCGGCAAGGGTCGACGATGGGTAGGGCGAACGGGCGACGATGGCGTGTGGCGAGCAGACGTGAGTAGTAGGAGAGAGAAAGACGAAGGGCTAGGATTTGTTGGGATCTAATATCTACTATTTGTTTGCACAAATATCAAACATTGAAAGTTTTGTTTGAGTATCATAAACATTAGAAGGTGATAGGTTAAGATCTACTAGAAGATTGATATGAAATCTCAATCGTGGCAGCAGCTCGGTTTGGGTCCATCCACGGCCCAAAAGCAAAGAAAAACGGTCCACTGGCCCGAAATTGCGATTGCTCCTCGACTCCCTCCCTCGTCTTTCCCCTGTCCGGCCGACTAGTCATGTCTCCTCCCTCTTTGCTCCGCTCCGCTCCCCTCCCATCTGTTCCACTCCGGTGAGAGGCGAAACAAATCCATGGGGAGCTCCTCCAACACCAACACGAGTGGCGGCGGCAGCGACAACGATGTCGGCATGGCACGATTCGACACGGCACTCTAGGGCACGCCAATTAGCCGTGTCGTGCCGTGTAGTGCTGTCGTGCCCAGATTTGAGCACGGGCACGGCACTACTGCTCTTTAGCCGTGTCGTGCCGTGCCCAGAGGCACGGCAGCACGATAGTGCCAGTGCCGGCACGACTAACAGATACACTTCATATTTCAATAGACTTCAAATTTTACCAGAATTAACATTTTCCAACTATTTTAACATCAACACTTCAACAGAAATAACATTTTCAAACTATTTCAACCACAGAAAATGAAGTCACAATCACAAGAGAACACAAAATTTAACAAAACAATAAACTTGGAGCTTTAGTGCAATGGCTGCCTCATTAAAACCTGCCTGGGTAAAACTCACCCTTGTGAGAAACCCCAGACAGGGAAAAAGAGTACAACCAGCTCCATATTTACTTCATAAGTTCATTGTCCTTACATCAAAGTCTAAAGTCCAAGTCCAAGTCCAGAAATAAATATTACAGACCATTACATAAATTTCATGAATCAAAGGTAAAGATCTTCAAATGACCCCTCAAGCTCCTTATCTTCTACACTCTGTTGCAGCCTCCCAATCCTTGATGCAGGTCAACATCTCCACCATTTCAGGCCTCAGCTTCCTCCTCCTCTCCTCGATGATCCTGCCAGTCATACTAAAGGTAGACTCTGAAGAAATGGTAGACACAGGAACAGTTAATATATCTTTAGCCATGATTGAGAGCACTGGATATGTGATTTTGTGTTGATGCCACCAGTGCAAGATGTCAAAGTCATCATCTAAGATGCTGACAGTGTCACAGTCCAAGAATGAAACTAGTTCAGAAACATTAGCTGCAGAACTAACAGCCTGCATCAAGGAAACTGCATAGGTGTTCCTTGCTATTGTGAGAGAACTAGTAGACAGAGAATGGAAACTACCTGATCCACCAGAACTACCTGCATCATCATCATAAATCTCATCCCAGGCAGATCTTTACTTACCAGATAGGTTGAGAATGACAGGAGCCTTCAACCTCACAGCTCCATATTTCTCCTCAGATTTATTATACATATCAGTAAGCCTAGCTCTAGCAGCAACCATATATTGTGAATAATCAGTACTAGTGAGAACCCCTATCCTTCTAAGAACTCTAGTAAAACCTTTCATTTTAGCTCTAGGGTCCATGATAAATGCAAAAGAGTAGAGCAAAGGAATATTCCTCCAATACTTGTTATACTTATCTATCATAGGTTGAACCACATTTCTTATGTCAACATCATTAGCATGGTTATTCCGGTGTAAAGCAATCTTAACAAGGTAATGAAGCATCAATGGAGTTGTAGGATAACAAAAACCAGATAGTGCAACAGTTGCATCATAAAAGAGTTCAAGAAATGACAAAACTTTTTCTGCAGCAGCCCAATGAGCATCAGTTAACAGCAAAGGGTGACCTTCAGCCCTAGGATACTGAGCATGGATCCATGTAGTGAAATAAGACTTATGGGGTATCAGATGCTTAAGCATTAAGTATGTACAATTCCACCTAACATCCATGTCAAGCTGAAACTTTCTAGGCTTAGCACCAGTGGCAATGCAATAGCTTTTGTATGCAGCAATTCTCTGATTAGATGAATTTAAGAATGAAATTGCAGTTCTAAAAGTTTCAATCAGATGCTTCAGATCATTTAGTGCCTCCATAACTATTAGATTGATAATATAACATGCACAACGCTGATGCAAGAACATAGAATTAACAGAATTTTGCAATATGCCATTAGGGGATGCAGCATTAGGATTAGCAGAACTAACAGGTTCATCTTCAACTCTAAAGCCAAGATATTAAGACAGAATTGGCCTCAGTTTTTGCATGGCAGTAACATTAGAGGCTTCGTTATCCAAAGTAATTGCAAACACCTTTTCAAGCATGCCATAATCACCTAGCACAGAAGCAATACGGTCAGGAATGTTTTGTCCAGAGTGTGATACATCAATAAGAACTAGACCAAGTACTCTCTTCTCTAATTGTCAATCACGGTTTATGTAATGAGCAACTACACTAAGATAGTCCTCTTTGGCATTACCATACCATATATCACATGTAAGACACACACAATGAACAGCATCATAATTCAAAGTGTTAACAAGCTTAGATTTAGCCTCAGTGAATAACTTCTCTATGTCTCTAGTGGTGGTTTGCCTAGAAACACTAGCAATTCTAGGATTATGGGCAGTTTTAATGTACTCTACAAAAGCAACAGTTTCACCCAAACTTATTGGAACATCAAGCCTAGCAAGCAATCAAACCAACTGAACACGAGCAACTTTAGGATAGTAGTCCCAATTACGCATACTACCATCAGGATTAAAGGATATCTGAGACTGAGCCATGCGATTTTTCTCACACCTTTTAGGGCAGGTGTCCCTATGTCGCGTGAGGTGACCAGTGCCACCACGAGAAAGAGCAGATAGTTGCTTACCGCAATGATTGCACTTAGTTGCATACCTTACCTTCTTACCTTTTACAACCTTGAAGATCTTCGTGAAATCTTCCCAAACTGGCGAGGTAGAGGGACGCGTGTGGTTGCCACCTTCGTCATCCACCGCAGGTACAGGTTCATCGGCATCGGGGAGCTCGATGATGTTGCCGAACAAGGCATCGCATGCATCGCGCATGTCCTCGGCCTCATTCACACCATCTCCGGCCAACCCACAGAGCTGCAGGTCTTCGTCGTTTGCACCCTCGACCGTCTCGCTTTGGTCTTCACTCGCCATCACCACGTGCCAGCGCACTGGTTCCTCAACAACTGCAAGAGCAATACAACACCAGATCTATTGTTAGGGTTGCACATGGAGGCATGGAGCAAAGGAAAGGAAGGCCAGAAGGGGTCAAGAGGCTAGGGTTCAATATACCTTTGTAGCTGGAGCACCAGAGACACTGACGTTTTCGACGAAGCACGGATTCGGCCCTCTGGTTCCTCAACAGACACGGATCGAGTGTAGATCTACAAGTAACCCAAGCGTCACAGGCAAAGAGACACACATAGATAGAGGGAGAAATCAAGATCGAGTACAAAGAAAGAAGACTTACCCATCCGTATCTGGAGCACCAGAGTAGCCGGAGTCCGGCGAGGTCGAAGGTGATGACGAGCTCGACGAGGACAAAGAGAGGACGATGCTACATCGTCTATGCGAGATCGATATGAGGGGTTGAGCCGTTGAGGTGGCCGTGTCGTGTGCCTAGCGCCGGTCACCGCCTCACTGGCGGTTAGAGCGGCTACCGGAGCTGGAAGAAGACGGGAGGAAAGAGGAGGCAGATAGAGAGAACAGGGAAGAGATTGAGCGGCGTGGCGCAGGAGGGGATAGGGTTAGGGTTGACGGGGGCGGGGGACTGGGGGAGGGAGGCGTCGGGCGAGGGTTATATACCCCTCCCCGGCTCCCCCAATGGGCCAACGGGCAGGTCGGCCACTGGGCCTTGGGCCAACGCCCAACGGTCGAAATTGGCCTCGCGGGCCGTTTCCGTGCCGGCTAGCGGGCCGCCACCGTGCCAGCCCATTAACCGTTGCCGTGCCCATGCCGGAACTGCGGGCCGGCATGGGGGCCCAGGCACGGCACTACGTCGTGCACGGGCACTACGTCGTCGTGCCCGTGCCGTGTTCGTGTCGTGCTTTTTCGGGCCGGGCCCATGCTGACCCACCGTGCCCAGCCTGTTTGACCACCTATTGCTATTGCTGGGGATACCGCCTATCGATCTAGACGACGCAAAATCTAGCGAGAGGCCACTAACAGCTGACACTGTGGCCTCACACGCGACCGAGCAAGGCCGGTTTAATAATCTCGTCGGTTGTTGGGCCAATTTAATAGTGGAGCTATCTAATTAGTGGGCCGTCCATCAGGAGCCTAGACAAAGCAAAAAAATATATATATTTAGAAATATTTTCTGCAACTTTTTACTTTTGGTTATAATAACTTATATATACAACTTTGAGGCATAACTTATCACTAGTATTGCTATGGGATATGATTTTACATAACTTTATGTACAACTTATACATACAACTTCTAAACAATATTCGATCTATACGTACAATTTCTTCCTCCCTTTTTCTTTCCAACTTGTTACCTAATATTTTTGTAGCACAACTTTTATCATGAACTTAAATTATAATATAACTTATTTCTCCAAACTTCCTCTTTCCAGTTTTTATATCTTAACT
>JACEFO010000925.1:0-28273 GCA_015342445.1 Digitaria exilis
CTTGGGGTTGTGAAAGGCTTCAGAGCTTTGGTAAAGCTCTTGTATCTTTTACTTATTTTTGAATATCAATATATATATCTTCTATAGTATTGACATAGCTTTACCTTCCACTTATATTCATCCCTTTTGATTGTTGATCCTGAGAAAGTGGAAGTTTATCTTCTCGCCTCCGGTTTAGCATTAGAGTATATCTGTGTTGACGGCCCTTAGACGCGTCAATTGTGAACCGCAAGCGTACGGATCGCGTGTAGCTTTTCCCTTAGAGTATTCCTTCCAAGATTTATCAATCCGTGGATCGACAACGAACTTACTATAGATTTCCATCTAATCTAGCATTTCCCAACCTTACAAAAGGGTACACCCTGTCACAGCACTATCCCCTTCGACGTTGTTGTTTCAAGGCATGAAGTAGCATCGACCCCCCTTGGTATGTCCAGCATGAACCCCTAGCCACCACGGCTACAAGAACACCCTAAGTGACCTATCTTAAGAATAGATCTAAGAACAAGTGCACCAAAGGAAGAACTAGATCAACAAAAGAGGTACTCCTTGGCGCCAGCCGTTGAGATACTTGATCGCTAAATAGATCGGATGACATGAAGACATTACTCACATAATATATTCGATTGGATCATCACCACTGATTACATACCAACGATGACTCCAACTGAACTCCACCATAACACAACCATGCAAGGAGGCCATGGCGGCTAGGGTTCGAGGACTCACGGCGGCCGTCATCTCCCTCTGGCGTTGCTCTCAAGGTTTCGTCGAGCTCTTGTGGTGGATGGATGATCAACCCCTTCCTTGGGGTGCCTAGGGGTTGTATTTATACCCTATGAGAGTCTTGGGGGTGTGATATCCCTTGCCTTCCACGAGATCTTTGCTTAGGAGCCAAGTAAACAAGATTTCCATAAAATCAGTCACGTCCAGATTTTCCTGTTTCGCAACCCTTCCTTATCGAGGTCATATCTCCCACGTTCGGACTCCAAATGAGGCAAACTCAAACTCTAAATTTTGTGGTACGAAATTTTCAAGAACTTTCGTATTCATGACTTTCCTTGGAAATGAAGTTAAGATCCCTAAAACGGTGTTGCTCCAAAATCTGTTCGGATTGGACAGCATGGATTTCGGGGGCAATATCTCGTAGCTCCATATTCCAAATAATGCGAACCATTGGTTCAAATCGATGAGCTCGACGATGTTGTCAACTTTGTATTCAATATTTTGGCATTTGAGGCCGTTTAGATCTCCGAATCTGCACCTAAAGATCATGTTGTCATGGGCTGCGCGAATTGAATCCAAGTTTGACTCGATCTCACTTCTATGATTTCTAGAGAGTCTTGGATGTTGTTGAGGAGGTGTTTGGAATTTATAATGTTTGATGCTGGGGTGATGAAGATGCCATCCCCTCCTCGAATTCTTGTGTGAGATGGCGGTTCACCTCAGCCTGCCAATCAGCACCACCAGCACCGACATAGAGCTCTTGCTTAGGGTCACCACTGTCAGCGCTGTTTGAATCAATCGGCACCGTGGAGGTAGCCTCAGGGGTGAGATCCTGCCCTATTTGGGAGGGGTTTTGAGGAATTTTCCTGAGATGGCAGGGACCATGCGCGAGTCGTCGTCAGTGTTGAAAATAGTAGAGAGATCCGTATCGGGCCAGTGAACGACCACCCCCTTAGGGGTATCGGAGATTACCAGATCTCCGGACGATCTACGGAGAGGAAAAGAGCTGACAGGGGCTGGAGAGTTCTTCTTGCCCTAGGGTGCTGACCGCGCAGCGTGAATTGTTTTTGACAGTTCATGTTGGTAGACCATTGTTCCATACCAGCCTTCTGCAGTCCGAACAGAAATCGGGGTAGATTGGATCTACTCCACGGGGACGTTGCTGCAACCACGCTTGGCCCTGGGGCCACGACATGTGGTGGGGACTCATGGTGAACTAGATCTTGATGCGCCTGTTGAGGGACACGCCTCTAGTGGCGACCCGGCTGCATGGGCGGCGTAGATTTGTTCCCCCTTCTTGCGGCGGTAACAGATATGTTGATGACGCCATCCTAGGTCATCGTCATGATGCGTAGTCCGGATGGTAACCGAGCTTCAGGGTAGGAGGGTGTGATTGCTAGCCTCGAGGTTTGCGGGCTTCCGTCATCATGGTCCGGAGTAGATCTCCGAATGGGGGCCCAAGTGCTTCTCCTAGCTGGGTACGCTCCTGAGACGGTGTCGGAGGTGCGCTCGGGGATGTCCTCCCGGGGAGTAGCTCGCAGGACAGCGGCGGGTTACGGCTGGGCAACGTCAGCAAGAGTCCAGCGAAGAACCCACTATCCGAAGGCGAAGATGTCGCCTTCCTCGAACTTTATCATGATGGATGAACAGAGAGTTACCGTCATGTTCGACGAAGGAGCTTTTGGCGACAGCCTCATGGTGGGCGCCAGATGTCGATGTTTTGGATCAGCGATCCTGCGAGAAGGTAGCCCAAGCAGTGTAGATCTAAATGAGTAATTGGTAAGTCTCCTAGGCTCAAGAACAAGATGGTTACATGACACCAGATGTAGACAGGTTCGGGCCTCAAGGTGAGTAAAACCCTACTTCCTGTTTGCGGTATGTGTATTATGGGTCAATATGAGATGAACTGGAGAGGGTACCTACCACCCCTTATATATACCGAGGAGGTAGGGTTACATGCCAACGAGGGGAAGAGATAAGGTTTGCTTTACAAGTGAAATCCAAACTTCCCTAAACCTTCGGGATATCTTGATCTTATTGCCTGATTTTATGGATCTTCTTCTTGGGCGCTAAGTAAACGAACCGACCTAGAGGATGACCAGGTCGGTGTTCTTCTGGATCATCAGATAGGTACGCCTCACTTTGGGTAGGCCTATCTACCCGGGAAAACCGGATGGTGTTTTATACCTGTCAGGTAGTACACCCGTCACATTTCTTTATTTTCTTTTTTTTTCCCTTCAAACAAAACAAAGACGTCACTGGTTGTATTTAGGAAAGACAAGGGTATGTCTTGCGGTGACAAAAAAAATGGAGAGGGGAGGTCAGTGGGTGGGTGGTTTTGAACCGTGGAGGACCATAAAATCAATCTGCCCCCCTCCCTTTGGTTGTCCTTGCTCCACCGTTCAGCTCTAGAAAGCGGGTCTAGAAAGCGAGTTCTTTGTGAGAGGTAAGGCGGTAGTGCAAATTAACCTCCGCACCCACCTCCTGCTCTAGCAGGGTGCCAATGGAGATGTGGGGGTGGCACAGCACGGCGGGAGAAGAGGTTAGAAAAGAGAAGGATATGAGAATCGAGAGAGATTCAAAGGAAGGAATACGCCATTGACACAAAGCAAAAGGAAGCCAGGAAACGAAGATTACAGGATGACTGGGTGTATGGATAGAAACCGCGGTGGAACAGGATTGTTGCAGTGAATGACAAGGATACAAATCAATTCCCTTTTCCTCTGGACGTCCTAGGCCACCAATGAGCCCTAAAAACTGGGCCATTCGTGAGGGGTAAGGAGATGTGTTTTTGGGTCCGAATTGATCTGAATTTTCTCTTTTTATAGTAGGATAGATAAGTACATAGGTTACAAATTAGCACTAATGCATTGAGAAAATTAAAACACAAACAAACCAAACTCAAAGCTGCGGAAGACAGTACTCGTTTATCACATCTTCTGTTAAGTTACTAAATAATACACACGAGGACTCAATTTAGAAAATATACTGCAATGACGACCAAGTCACCGTCAGTGAGACTAAGGCCGACTCAATCTTTATTTGTTCATTGGAACATCCATGATTTGTTGCTTTGAAGGAACGGCAATGTTCAGCAAAAGAGTCAGGCCCTAACCCCACCATGAACTTCAAATCCAAACACTTACCCTTCCTCACAGCAACAACATGCCTCCTCAAGCCACATGACTCACCAATCACACCACTGAAGAGCCTAATTTCCTCATGTAACCCACTGGTAAAACAGCTGAGACACAAATCAAACGTACTCCTCACTTCAGATATGAGAACTTCTACAGTGGCCTCAAAAGCATTTTCGACAGACATTTGAGTTATGTCAATTGCGCCACAGTCTCCATGAATGCGATCTGTATATGGCTTACTTAATGTCATTAGTTCATCGAGAATAGATACACCATCAATCAGTTGTAGATCATTTGTCTCCCATTCTCCAGTCTTGATCCTCATGTCATATTCAATTAGAACATTGCAAGAAAATTCAATCCCTCGCTTAGGGCCAGTCATTTCAATGAGGGACCCCTACAAAATTATTGTTATTTAGAAGCACTTTATAGAAAAGTAAAAGGGATCTAAAGCTGAATCCTTCCATTATGATGATTTAGTTATAAAAATATCTAATTCAAAGGATTTTAAAGTCGATGCCCAAGATGTTCACATCAAACAGAATGGTCCCGAAGTGTGTGTGTTCACATCAATAGAGGGAAGGTTTGTCCCATGCTACATGTTTGGGTTAATTTGGATTCCAAGTTTCCAACATTAATTATACAGGCTAATTTGACAAGTAAAGGGAAAAGCACTTTGTGGTGATGGGATATACTATCAACTTATGTTGCAGTTGCATTAAGCAGAAATCAAAGTTCAAGGGTTCGAAATTAGTCTATTCAATTTTGTTTGGAGCATGCAATACTCATTTGCCCTTTGTTTCATAATTAATTTTTGGTTTTCCTCATTCTAATCATCATTTAAGAATATAGTACTTTAATATAGGGCTTATCAACCCACCAGAGTGTTTCCTACTTTTGGGTATGTTAATCTCTTGCAAGCAACTTTTTGCAGGAATAACACCAGAATAATTTAGATGCCCCTTATGGCACGAACATTACTTATTTATACTAAAAGTCTTAAACAGCAATTTTTTTCACTCACATAAGAAATGTATATGGCACGACCAGGGTTAAAAAAACCGATCAAACCGGTCCGGTTTTCGCGGTAACCGGTCGTACCGCTCCGGTCCGGTTACAAAACCGGTCGGTAACCGGCCCCAAACCGACACTATAAAACCGCTCCCACCGGTTAACCGGTCCGGTTTCACCGGTTACCGGACCGGTTTTTCCGGTTTTAGAAACCGGCCATAGAGCGGTTTGGTTAACCCTGGGCACGACCAGACTTATTGAAATAATTAAGGGCAACAAGATTGCAAACAGAGCCTATGCCTATCAATTAAGATAACAGTTAATACAACATTTCCACTCTATCCTAACTTCAGTAATGTAAAAGAGACTAAGTGACTTGTAAGAGACTAGAAAAAGGTAGCCTAGTCACATTTGTTCTATCCATGTTATATGCTTAGCCTTATTCTTTGAAAAAAATAATGTAATGTGAATGAAGATAACTATAGAGAAGTATGAATGTGTACCGCCTCAATGATGATGGGCTCATCCCTGTCAATATTGACAATATAATTAAGTAATGGGTCCAGACGATCCCGTGCCGCAATGTATCCATACAACTCTACTGAGCAATTGGCCACAGGAGTTTTAGCCAACTTTACTGAGAAAATTTGCAACATGGGATGTCCACAGTGCCATACACAAGTTCCATTCTCCACGATGCAATCTTTGTTGGGATCTGATAACATCATTGCCTCCACCCGAGCTTTATCAAAGATTACATGCAAAAATGTAACAGAAAATTAACAATAGAAACATACCTGCATGGCATAAAAAACATATAGGTTGAAAGTCCACTGTACCCACTCAGATTTTCAGTTGTCTAGCTACCTCTGCCTTAATTTACTCCCCCCACCCCTAACCCCATCTAATTACTAAAATCAGATCACTGAATGAGGGCACTGTTATTAAGACAAGGCATAACTAGGCCCTTGTGGCGCCCTGGGTAGGCCTGCCTTTAAAACACTGCATGAGGACAATAAAAAGAAAAAAAGATCCAGGTTCTGTCCAGCATAGTTTCCAGTATGAATTCATCTCAGACAGCAGAAAAGAAATAAAAAAAAAGGGAAAAGGAGATCTGACCCCAAATTGACGGGAACAAACCACCATGGATTGGAGTTGAGGGGGATTTGCTCCATGGTTATTAGAACTGAACTGGCAGCCGGACCAAAAAAACCAGTAAGCGATGACCCCACTGGTTCGATCCATGTAAAAGACCAGTATGCAGTCAAACCACTATCAAACCGGCTGAACCGGGTTCGACCACTTGGCTTTTAGAGAAAACTGGATGAGAAAACCACTGCAGGCCAGCCGGTCGCTGTGCGGACGCACTGCACACAGGCAGAAATGCCTGAAAACAGGCAGATGTGGAACTCAAACACGCACCAGGGTGTTTTGAAGAAAGGGATCATACCACTGGGCTATGCTTTGGTTGTTGATTTTATTGCAAAAGTTATTCTATTTGAACTGTAATAAACCAGTGGTCTAACCGGTTGGGCCAATCAAATTGTGAACCAAGGCCTTCACCGGTTGGCGACCGGTCCGTTCCAAATAACTACGCTCTGCTCCAATGGTCTGTAATTGTCCAGCTCAAGCATGCACCATGCAACTTCATTCTATGACTCATCAACCCTACACATCGTATTTACCTCAAAAAGAAAAACTCTAGCCATGGTATAATGTTGTATCTGTCTAGCAGCACCATCAAGCAAGCTTATCTTGTTTCATCAACCCACCAAAGGGTTGCATGATTGCGCGGCTAATGATGGGCACTCCCTAGAGGGTTGCATGAGTGCTGGCACCATCTCCCATTCTCCCCACCCTTCCTCAATCCCCCCCCCCCCCCGGCACACACACACACACACCAACCACAGACATGCACATGCACAAAAGACCATAACAACTAGAATCACTTGGCACCGCTTGAAACAATGTAGGTATGAAAATGTATGCAGATAATCATGAGAAATTACATAAAAACATAACGTGAAGTCCCATATTACAGTATATAAATATTGACATAAACAGGGGTGAAATGAACGGTCTTAGTAGCTTTGGTGGTAAAGTAAGACAACTTAAAACCTTCAGGACTAGTTCAACTAAATGTTGACAGTTAAGTGGACTTTTTCCATAAGTAATAATCTTTCCCCATGTATCTGTGTTGTAAAAAACTACCATCCATTGATGAAGTTTCTTGCTCCAAATTTATTCATGACAACATGGTTCATAAAAGACAAAACCATGTTGTCCATTTAGTAATTGCCTTAGTTTCTCCTTCCCAGTCTCTAGCAGCTACGCTACAATTTATAAATAACTGAGTTAAGTGCACAGTTTCTTTGCCTACAAATGTGGCCTTCTGCAACTTGTCACTTAATGGATAACAATATTAGTGGATCCTATAGCATTACAAAAGTCCTGAGAACAAAATAGTGAACAATAGGAAGAGAGATATTGATCACTTACTCTCATTACGGTCTGCAATACGATAATCATTTTTCCACGCATATCCAAAGCTGCCCCTGGTACAGTATATGGAACCATCACGGTGACTGCTCCTTTCAAGTGTAATCCAATAGTCAAAACCGTCACAGGGGTAGTTATCTATGCAATCAGTGAACTCTTCGTATGCATCATCATAACTGACCTCACTGGCTCTTTGGTCACTCACATCTTCAACATCTGCGACCTCCTTGGCTGCTAGCCTAGCATCTTGTTTCCCATCAGTGACTTCCATTGTTCTCTTACAAACATCTTCATTGCCATACATGTTAATTTTGCTCCCATCTTCAATGTTGCCAGGGCGGACATCGGCATTATGAGTGATAAAATCCTGGATTGCAGCCCTATTAATTTCATTGTGCATGTCAAAGTGCTTGTCCATAGAAATCATAATATCTTTGGTTGTTTGGATAGGATCGTTGGCAGAAGGGATAAGGTGTCGCTTGTTTGGTTTATCTAATTCTTCATCTGTCACTCCACTGCCATTGGTCATGTTCCGAGATCCACGGGGAAATCTGTGAGCAAAGAGTATAAAAGGGTGAATATTTGCATCCGATTTTAGTCCGGGTTGAAATCATAATGGAATATATATGTACAAATATAATCTGATTCGCCTTTTGTTCTCTGATTTGAGAATCACATGTGATTAGTAAACAAAACCTAAGTTACCGTTCAAAAATCGACATAAGAACAGATTATTCTAATTAAAATCCTAATCATAATCCAGATCGAAAACTTTAGAAACAGACTAAAGGCGCAAACTTTAGCCTCAGAACAAGAAAACACACCGGGAAACCTGACGGAGAGGGGAGCGGAGCCTAAGCGGCGCCGTGACTGAAGCAACCCTTCGCGCAAGCATCGGTAGCCACCGATGAGGAGGACCAGAAGCCATCGAGGAGAGGAGAGATCGCGAGGGAGGGAAGATGCAGTGCATCGAGAAAACAGGTGAAGGGGCGCCGCTGGGACGGCTGAGGCAAAGAATCGGGCGCAAGGATGTGAGCGCGCGCCCGGCGGCGACGACGGGGAAGAGGCGAATGAATAAGCAGAGCCACAGACTCAGCGGGGCCGGAGGGAGGGAGGGGCGTGGTGGGTGGCAGTGTTACAAAAGGCGGTATTCCGCGGCCGCCCAGGCGCGCATAATCGCTGGGCGGAGGGATTCCGCCTTGCCTAGGGGCCTAGGCGGGACCTAGGCGTCCCATGGTGGCGGCGGCGGCGGCGGCCAGATCTGGCGACACCGGAGATGGGGACTGGCGGCGACGGCGGCGAAGGTAGGGCAACTGCTTGGAGGAGGAGGAGGAGGAGGAGGAGGCAGGGGATGGACCTTGGCGGTGGCGGAGGATGGGATGACGAGCAGAGGAGGCAGGACCTCGCCTGTCCCCGAGACAGAAGGCGTGACCAAGATGATTAATTCGGTGGGACTCGAGGCCTCGCCTCGTTCGGTCTGCTACAACGGCGGGCGAGCTCTTGGGCCAGGCCTTGGCCCAGCAGGATGCGGCCCATCAGCCAACTGTTGATAATCCGACAACACCAGGGATTGTGTCTCCAGTTGAACTTCTTATGCCGTCCGTGATCTCTCCGACCTTGATGCGTTTTGAAGCCCCGTCGACCCTGGATCTGAACCAGCTGGCCATGGACGTGTCACCGGCGGAAGGGGAGGATGTTGCTCCTTCGGCGGCCATGGCTGACGAAGGGGAGTTTGTATGGAGACCTGCCGAGGAGGTGCTGCTAATCGAGGTCCCTCCTGCAGCTAACGGCAGGTTCAAGGGTCATGTCTATGTGAGACAATCAAGAGCACCAGTGCAACTGGACAACGAGATCAATCCATCCCCAGCAAGGAGTTTCATCGGCCATGTGAGTAAGCCGCTACAAGCTGTCTTGCCTACTCCAGTGACTAAGGGAGTTCGCCGTCAGAGGGAGGTTGCAACTGAGCCCCCGCGGCGTAGTCGGCGCATTGCTCACCTACCTCTAGAGGTGCATAACACGGCTGCCGCCTCAGTCTGTCAGGCTCTGGGGTTTGAAGATATCAGAGATGAAGCCACAATGGACAAGTATCAGAAATTCTGGGCCATGCCTTTGATCAGCAACCATGTTCAGGTCGTTGCATCCATGATGGGCAAGGAACTCCCAGCTGAAGCGGCGCTGTGTTCACCTGGTGCCATCACGGTTGTCTAGTAGGCTACGGTTTTCTGTACCCTGCTATCTAGTAGACTTTCTCAATCACTTGTATCAATGGATGCTGTTAATTTTCTTATTTGGAATGCACGAGGGCTTAATGACCGTGCTCGCAGAGATACCGTTAGAAAAGTGGTCGACTCTTGTAAGCCTTCTTTGGTGTGTATCCAGGAAACCAAGATGGTTGTCATCAATGAGTGGGATGTTATCACCTGCTTGGGTCGTGATTTCCAGGATTTTGTCTATTTCGGAGCTCAGGGCACATGCGGAGGGGTTCTAGTAGCATGGAAGCGTGGAGTGCTAATGTCTGATATACACAGAGTACACCGTCACTCGGTCTCGGTCCGGTTCAACCTGGCAAATGAAACACAGTGGTGGTTTACAGGGGTTTATGGGCCTCATCTAGACTCGGAAAAGGGAAAAGCCAGGTTTTCTTGAGGAGCTGAGGGAGGTCAGAGATCAGTGTGCTGGACCATGGGTCATTGATGGGGATTTTAATATGATTTACTCGGCGGAAGACAAGAACAATGATAATCTTAACATAGCTATGATGGGTAGATTCAGGCGGTTTGCCAATGATAAAGACCTTAAGGAGATTCCTCTTATTGGCAGAAGGTATACGTGGTCTAATGAACGTGATGCACCCACGCTGGTCAAGCTGGACAGAGTGTTATGCACATCTGATTGGGAGGATTTGTTTCCTGATTGCAGTCTTCATAGTCAAGCAACAGAAATTTCAGACCACTACCCCCTTGTTCTTGGGCTGACTGTGGGCCATCACGGGATGAAAAGATTTCATTTTGAGAGTTTCTGGACTAAGTTTCCTGATTTCCATGAGGTGATCGCACAATCCTGGGATCAGCCGGCTGCGGCCTCCTGCCCCATGGAGTTGCTGTCGCTAAAGCTGAAAAGGTTTACAAAGGCTCTCCAGTCCTGGAGCCAAATGAAGGTGGGTCATGTTAAAACACAACTGGGTTTAGCCCGAGAGATCCTGCATCGCCTAGAGATTGCACAAGATAGTCGTGCACTTACCCCAGAGGAAAATTGGTTGAGAGCGGAGGCAAAAAAACATTGTTTGGTCATGTCCTCCCTGGAGAGAACGGTGGCCAGGTTGAGATCTAGGATCAGATTCCTTAAGGATGGCGATGCAAACACAGCATTGTTTCATAGTCAGGCCAGATTTAGGAATAAAAAGAACTTCATTCCTAAGCTTATTCAGAATGGGGAAGTGATCACAAGCCAGAAAGACAAACAAGAGGCTATATTCGAGTATTTTGATGGTCTGATTGGGACTCCTTTTGCACATGCCTCTACATTGGAGCTTCCTTTTTTCCATCGTGAGGGCATGGATTGGACAGCCTTAGAGGAGCCAATATCAGAGGAGGAGGTCTGGCAAACCATCAAAAACCTACCAGTGGACAGGGCTCCGGGTCCTGATGGATACACTGGGCGTTTTTACAAGTCTTGTTGGCCAATAATCAAGGCAGATTTGATGGCGGCAATTTTAAAATTGCAGCAAGGAGATTCGAGGAAGCTTTGGCTGCTCAATTCAGCCTACCTCACATTGATACCTAAGAAGGAGGAGGCCCTGCTACCCTCTGATTTCAGACCCATTAGCCTTATACACAGTTTTGCTAAACTGGTCACCAAGATTTTAGCAAGACTTCCACTGCAACTCTTTTCTTTTATGCAAGATACTCGGACTTGGTTTGTAACTTAAACTCTTTTATGAATGATGGACTCTATGTGTGTGAATGCTATGTGTGATGAAGATGTTAGCTTGTGCATAGTGAGGTGTGCTGTCCTGGGCAATGTTCGGGGCACATCTCAAGGACGACCGGGGTTAAGTCCTTTTAATTAGATTGATCAGAGAAAGATGATCTAATTAACGGGGTTTAGCCTGGAGGTTCCTCACAACGTGGCATCAGAGCCGGTTTTGCATTCCATGCATAGTTTTCATAATAAAACTTGATCTGAGGCACGTTAGAACTAAAAATTGGCAATCGCCATTAATTAGCCTTACTAAAGTTTAATTTTTCTAAGGTTATATTCTTACTTATAGAATTCTTTCCCCATCCTAGAACTACTCTTACCTTATGATCTGCACCTTGTTACGATAAATTAATTCCGTTCTCTAACTTACCTTGTCTTCTCATGATAGATGAATGCGTACTACGGCAACCTCGTTTTGGTCACAAGGGCCATTGATGTTGAGGGATTCCCAGCCCTCCTCAATGAAATGCTTTGGAAGGGGAACTTTTCATATAGGCCGGAGTATTCGGTCTATGCAAGGGGCATTGGTCATGGCATGGTGGACTATACAGCCGTGGTGTTTATTCCAATGCGTCTTGTAGAAGGAAACAACTCTTCTTACAACCTGGTTGGTAAAGGGACTTCAATTCCCATGGCCGTTCAAGATGAGGCTTACAAGGCAATGGCTTTACTCCGCACTGAAATTCCTGAGTTGTGGGACTTGCCTTTCAAGTACTTTCCAATGCAAGGGCCACAAGTTGGGATCAATGAATTCACTCATGCAGCGGTGGAGGCGCCCTTAGTGGAAAGAAGGATGTCTGAGCTGGTGAGTATTCAAGATGAAGTCATAAGGTGTCTCCGGGCTGAATTGGAGGAAACTAGACGCCGATTTGTTGAATTACAACATGGAGTGGAGCCTTATGTTCGCATGAGAAGGGTTCCACATGACGTGCTTTATGGAGGAAATGACAACACCGTGTATGAGATTGCCCCCGAAGTGCTTCGCTTTCCTTTTGTTACAGGGGTGTTCATACCACAACCAGTTGGGAGGCGACCTCGGATTTTAGCCGAGTTGCATGTTCGCCACTTCGCTCCCACGAACTTGAACAGGGAGGTCATTTTTGGTGGACAACTTCAGCCTCTCACCCACCCGGAGCAGAGCCCTGATGATACCGGTTCCCCCGGTAGTCATCTCTTGGATGTGTTCCCTCCCTTCTTCGCGAGAGCACCCTATGGTCCTTATTAAAAATTTTATGCAATCCATGGCGGATATGAGACTCTGCAAGCTATGTAACTTGCTTCATGATTACCGCCTATTTTATGTAATGAGAATAGTTAATTTGTGAGACGATGTGAGACACTAATTAGCTATCATGCCTATGTAATGCACTATTTCATTTCAGACCTCCGCTATTTTATTTGAAGAACCGTTGTGAGCTATACGTATGTGCGACATGTCATCATATTTTTATTTTGATCATGCATGTATTTTACTCTATCATGTGGGTTATATGGCGAGAGATATGTGAAACTTTTCTAGGCACATCTTTCTACCTTCTTGCTGTTCAAAGATTCTAAAGGTCCTTTTCACTTGATCTTGTCATCTTTCATTCCTAAGATCATCCTCTAACACAATTGTGGTTGATATATCATTTTTGCACACTATAAGTGCAATTATGTATCAAATTCTTCCTCGTGTCACTGACCTACCTTTTGAATGGTGACAGGATGGCTGCACCGGGTGAGCATGGTGCCGATGGGGGTGAGTTGCCTCTGGCCCCTCCCATGGACCCCTTTGTGAGGGAGATGTTGCAGAGGTCGGAACAAAGCCGGGAGACGCAAAACCAAATCCTCCAAGCCCTCCTCAACAACATGCACAACCAAGGGGGTGGCGGTGGCGGCGGTAATCAACGCCCAGGGTATTCTGCTTTCCTTGCCACCAGCCCACCCACCTTCAGGGGATCCAAGGAGCCTCTAGATGCTGACTTTTGGCTCAATACCATAACCGACAAGTTGGCACTCATACAAGCAAATGATGAGGAGAAGGTCACCTTTGCCGCTCATCAACTTCAAGATAGTGCGGGGGTTTGGTGGAGGAATTATAAGAGGCAAGTGCAGCAAGGACACCAAATCACTTGGGATGAGTTTGTTGCAGCTTTCCGGGGTTACCATATTCCCGCGGGCTTGCTTGCTCTAAAGAGGGAGGAGTTCCTCAAGCCTACCCAAGGCAACAAGTCGGTCCAAGATTATGTGCATGCCTTCAACTACCTCTCTCAGTATGCACCCGAAGAAGTGAGCACCGATGCCAAGAAGCAATATCACTTCAAGAAGGGCCTCACTCCAAAACTCCATTGCCAGCCCGATGCTCATGATTTCCAGAATTTCAATCACTTCGTGAGCAAGGCTATTTCCCAAGAGGCAAGCAATAGAGTGTGTGAGATGGATGAACGCAAGAGGGCAGCCCCTTCCCCGGGGGCCAGTGGCTCCAATCAAAGAGCTCGCACAGGACCACCTCCCCCTCCACCCTGAATTCCTGGATATGGAGCTCCTCAACCTATGTGGATGGCCCGCCACCCTCTGGTTTTGCAACCACAAGCTTCACGTCAAGTGGGGCAGCCAGGAGGTGGTGGTGGTGGAAATGCGTCTCGTGGCCCGTGCTACAATTGTGGTGGGCAGGGACATCTCAGCCAGGAGTGCCCCTCCCCAAGGAAAGGTGGAGCTTCTAATACTCCAAATCAAACCAATGCTCCACAAGCCAACCGCCAAGAAGTCAAGAACACTCACACTCCCAAGAAGGGCTGGCTGAATTACATCTCGGCTGAGGAAGCTCATGAGGATGAGCAAGTGCTTGTCGGTATGGTCTCTATCAACTCAATCAATACCCGAACTCTATTTGATTCCGGTGCATCTCATTCATTCATGAGTAGAAAACATGCCTTAGAGCATAACCTTCCTATTGAGCAAGTATCCACCAACTTTCACATTGATGCACCGGGGGCTACGCTTGTGACCAATGAGGTAGTCAAGCTAGCTCACCTAGAAGTTATGGGACTCACTTTCACCGTAAAATTCCTAGTTATTGATTTGGAAGATTTGGATGTCATCATTGGAATGAATTGGTTATCAAAAAATCATGGGGTCATTAGATGCAACCCCCGCTCCATTGAACTCATCCATCCTACCGGAGCTCGGGTAGCACTCTATCTACACAAACAAGGCGGTCCGAAACTTCATGCACTCAATGCCATTGTCATGCCGGGGTTAGAGGCAATTCCGGTTGTGTGTGAATTTCCGGATGTCTTTCCTGAAGAATTACCGGGGATGCCTCCCGACCGGGATATTGAGTTTGTCATTGAATTACTCCCCGGGACGGCCCCGATTTTTAAGAAGCCATACAAAATGGCCCTGGATGAATTGGTGGAACTAAAGAAACAACTCCAAGAATTACTTGATAAGGGTTTCATTCGACCGAGCTCCTCTCCTTGGGGATGCCCGGCATTGTCTGTGACCAAGAAGGATCATATCCTAAGAATGGTGGTGGATTACCGTCCTTTAAATGAAGTGACGGTGAAGAACAAATATCCTCTTCCTAGGATTGATATCCTTTTTTATCAACTAGTGGGTGCAAAATTCTTTTCCAAGATTGATCTCCGTTTGGGTTATCATTAAATCAAGATCTGCAAGGAAGATATTCCCAAAACGGCTTTCTCCACTAGATATGGACTTTATGAGTACACAGTGATGTCTTTTGGGCTAACCAATGCCCCGGCTCATTTCATGTACTTTATGAACTCAATATTCTTTGAAGAGCTTGATGTCTTTGTGATTATTTTCATTGATGACATCCTCAAATTCTCAAAGGCCAAAGAAGAGCATGCCGAGCATATCCGTATTGTTCTTCAAAAGCTCAGGGATCATCGCCTTTATGCCAAATTCAGAAAATGTCAATTTTGGCTCAAAAAAGTTGCATTTCTTGGGCACATAATCTCTGAAAATGGGGTTGAGGTCGATCCGAGCAAAGTACAAGATGTGCTAAATTGGGAACGACCAAAAATCTTGAAGCAAGTGAGAGGTTTTCTGGGACTTGCGGGATATTACCGGAGGTTCATTAAAAATTTCTCTAGAATTACCAAGCCAATGACGGAGTTGACCAAGAAAGATGTCCCTCTCAAGTGGACCGAAGATTGTGAAAAGGCATTTCAAACTCTCAAAACCAAGCTCACAACCGCTCCCGTCCTTGCTCAACCAGATATCACCAAAAGCTTTGATATATATTGTGATGCCTCAAGGATTGGTCTAGGATGTGTTCTCATGCAAGAAGGCCGGGTCATTGCTTATGCTTCTCGGCAATTGAAGCGGCATGAGGAGAATCATCCCACTCATGATCTTGAACTTGCCGCGGTGGTACATGCTCTCAAAATATGGCGTCACCACATCTTTGGCAAACCATGCCATATCTATATCGACCACCAAAGCCTCAAGTACATTTTCACCCAACCTGAAATTAATTTGAGACAAAGAAGGTGGCTTGAATTGATTAAAGACGACAAGCTTGACATCCATTATCACCCCGGCAAGGCTAACGTGGTTGCCGATGCCTTGAGTAGAAAGGCTCAATGTCATTGCTTGAGGATTTTTCCCAAGATCAACACGCTCTGTGAAGATCTTCGGAGGCTCAATGTTGCCATGGTGGAGCAGGGTTCACTCACTACTCTTTTAGTTAACTCCAATCTCATAGAAGAAATCAAGGAACTACAAAAGGGAGCCAAAGATATAGATAAATGGAAGGCAAGCTTGGCAAAGGGGAAAAACAAATGCCTACGGCTTGATGAAGATGGAATTCTATGGTATGGGAAAAGGTTAGTAGTTCCAAAAATCCCCGTCCTTAGAAAGAAGATTCTTGATGAGGCCCATGAATCTCACTCTCCATCCATCCGGGGAGAACAAAAATGCATCAAGATTTAAAGCAAAAATTTTGGTGGCACCGCATGAAGAAGGAAATAGCTCGGTTTGTTTCCCAATGTGATGTATGCCGAAGGGTGAAAGCGGAACATCTCAAACCCGCCGGAACTCTTCAACCTCTCCCAATTCCCTCCTGGAAATGGGAAGATATTTCCATGGATTTCATCACGGGTTTACCTCGCACCTTGCAAGGCTATGACTCAATTTGGGTCATTGTCGACCGTCTCACCAAATCAGCACACTTCCTTCTAGTGAAGACTAAGTACAAGATTGAAAAGTATGCCGAGCTGTATCTCATCAAGGTCGTGTGCCTACACGGGATTCCAAAATCCATTGTGTTGGACAGAGGCCCTCAATTCACCGCAAGGTTTTGGGAGTGCCTCCACCAAGTCATGGGTACCAATCTCACTTTTAGCACCGCCTACCATCCCCAAACCGGAGGGCAAACCGAGAGGGTAAATCAAATTCTTGAAGATATGTTAAGAGCTTGTGCTATTATCTATGAAAAGAAGTGGGATTCATGCTTGCCCTTTGCTGAATTTTCCTATAATAATAGCTATCAAGCAAGTATTGGCATGTCACCATATGAAGCCCTTTATGGGAGAAGTTGTAGAACTCCGTTAAATTGGTCGGAACCGGGGGAAAGGCGACACTTTGGCCCGGACATAGTCATGGAAGCTGAGGAAAAGGTGAAAGTAATCCAAGAAAAATTGAGAGCTGCCCAATCCCGCCAAAAACATTATGCGGACCGACGAAGAAGGCCTCTATACTTTCAAGTGGGTGATTTCATTTATCTCAAAGTCACCCCTTTTAAGGGGACTCAAAGATTTTAAGAGAAGCGCAAGCTAGCGCCTCGCTATGTTGGCCCCTTTGAAATTCTTGAAAGGCGGGGAGAGGTAGCATACAAGCTGAAACTCCCTCAATCTCTATCTTCTATCCATGATGTCTTCCACGTCTCCCAATTGAAGAAATGCTTGAGAGTGCCCATGGAGGCCATCAATGTTGAAGAACTTGATATTCAACCCAATCTCTCTTATCAAGAGCATCCCATTAGAATTCTTGATCAAGCTGAGAGAAAACAAGAAATAAGACCACCAAATTTGTTAAGGTGCAATGGAGTCGCCATTCTGAGCGAGAGGCAACTTGGGAACTAGAGAACCAACTTCGACAAATATATCCTAATCTCTTCAGCCATATGTGAGTTTCAAAAATCTGCTATCCATCTTTTTAACTCTCTTCTAACCATACTTGAATCTCAGGACGAGATTCTTCTAAGGGGGGTAGATTTGTAACGACCCAAAATTCCTAAGCATAGCATGAGGCATTCATAAGCATCATCTTTAGCATCTATAAATTTGTTTTCTATTTTTAGGTGGCCTCTAGTTGGTCTAAAAATAATTTTTACCAATAAAATGTGGATTTTCCGGATCTTCCGGCTCCTAGTCGGAAGATCGGGTAGTCCCCTTGACACATCGACAGTTGCACAGCCGCCATGTGTCCCCGTGGGTCCACCCGTCAGCCCACCTGTCCAAAGGGAGCTGAGCTGCAGCTCTCCCCTTCTCCCACCTCACTTTCCACTCCCACTCCCTCTCTCTTCTTCCTCTCTCTACCATGGAGGAGTTTCCAAGGTCCCCCCATTGAAGACACCCAAGAGCTCGCCGGAGACGTCGCCGGAGCTTCGCCGGAGCACCCCGCCGACGAGCTGCTCCTCCACGTCGTCATCTTCCCCAAGCTCCTCCTTCTTCCCCATTGCACCCCTCTTCAAGCTCAAGGTCAAGAACAAGCAAACCTCACTCCTCCTCGCCCTACACCAACCTGCGACCCCATTGCTCCCCTCTTTTTAGTTCTAATGTGCCTCAGATCAAGTTTTATTATGAAAACTATGCATGGAATGCAAAACCAGCTTTGATGCCATGTTGTGAGGAACCTCCAGGCTAAACCCCTTTAATTAGATCATCTTCCTCTGATCAATCTAATTAAAAGGACTTAACCCCGGTCGTCCTTGAGATGTGCCCCGAACATTGCCCAGGACAGCACACCTCACTATGCACAAGCTAACATCTTCATCACACATAGCATTCACACACATAGAGTCCATCATTCATAAAAGAGTTTAAGTTACAAACCAAGTCCGAGTATCTTGCATAAAAGAAAAGAGTTGCAACGGAAGGTTTCAACATCTCCCGGTTGTACATCTTCTGATCAATCTAATTTCGGAACTGCAAGCGAGCGGACGCCCGGTGTCCGGGCACAGCGAGCGGCCCGGTGTCCGGGCACAGCGACGGATGGTGTTGCATATTCCATGCAACATAATACTAATTTTTGAAACATGCAGTCAAATATCAGGCACCGCAACAACAACCGAGGGTAGTTTGAAACGTACCGGCGAGGCGCAACATTAGTGGATGGAAGTTTGGAACATTCGGGTGAGCCTCAAAAGTCAAAACATGGATGCAACAAAAGCTCCGAAAGGGTTGAAACAACTTTGGTTGAAACATCATGTTGATTTTTGATACATGCAGTCAAAAGTTTGTAACATTCTGCGACATACAAAATTTGGATGCAACAAAAGTGCCGGAACTGATGAAACAACTTCATTTGAAGCATCATCGTGATATTTGAAACATGCAAAGATACAACTGCGGTTGATACAACTCCGTCGTTTGATTAAGATGTTACACCGATTGAACCGCTTGAAACAACGAAGCATGAATGGTTGAAACAACGACCAGTTGAAACAATTTTTGCGATGGAACGTAGCGTTCGACGATATTGCAGTCGTTTGTTGCATGCAACATCAAGTTGATTTTGAAGCATTCAGTTAAAATTGCAACATTCAGGATGAAGCAGATGCAACACTGAAACATTATTTCATCTGAGCGCAGCGTCGGAGGATGTTGCAGTCGCTTGTTGCCTGCAACATCAAGTTGATATTTGAAACATTCAATGAAAATTGCAACATTCTGGCTAAAACTTATGCAACTTTGAAACATCATTCGGAAACATCATTGAAACTATAGAAATTGTTGTCGGAACATCACAAATAAATTGTTGTTGAAACATCACCAAAATCACTGTTGCAACATCTTTGTTGAATCATCACAAAAATTTATTTGCAACATCACAAAATCCTCTCTACCTCTCTCGGAGGCACTACTACGCCCAATCAATGAAGACGGCGGCGCAAAGGAGTCTTTAACCAGTGGAGCAAGAAGCAAGCCACGCGTGAGCTCCTCCCCGCGCCTAGCGCATCTGTTCCCGTGCAACAGGTGGCGCCGCGCGGATCCAGGAGTACGCCTGGCGATGGCTCCTCCTTCCTCGCGCAAGCTCGGATCCTTGTGCGTCGACGATGCTAGATCTAGAGGAGCTCGGACGCGGGCCCAGTTACTCCGTGGAGGCAGCTCCGGGCGCAGGCCCACGAGTTCTCTCGGGGCGGCAGGTCCTCTCCTTCTGTGCGGAGGCAGGCGCAGGTTTCTTGGCTCCGGCGAGCGCGAGCAGGCCACTACAGACACGAGAGCAATGGAGAGAGATGCAAATAGAGATTGAGGTAGGGATCAGAGGACTGGTTGAATTAACGAGTGGACCAGTTTAAGCGGTTGTTGAGTGGACAATGTTGTGCCACGTCTTCCATCCGGAGGAAATTAAAGGATTACGTTCAGACGTCCTAGACATAGCATTACCGAACCATTTTATACCTTCTCTTTCCACGAGCACCTTGGTGATAGCGGCATCGAAGAGCAGTAGAGACCGAGCTTCAAAAGGAAATCAAGCTTTGCCCATTCGGTGATGGCACCATGCAGTGGCGAATCTAGGGGGGTGCAGGGTGGGCTCAAGCCCCCCCTACAGCCATTACATCAGTGTAAATTAGAAGGAGAAGGTGGAGGGAAAAATGTGAAATATGAAGAAAAAAAAGTATGGAGAACAAAGAGGAGGAATGAGCCCCCCTAACCTCCCAGGCTGCATCCGGCCACTGGCACCATGCCACCATCTAGAAGCACCGTTCCTGAGCTGTGGCCATCTGCATCTGTTCATCTGTTGCGGCGCGCGCGGGACGATGGTGAGGAGCGGAGAGGTGAGGGGAATCGCCCCGACGTGCTTACCACGCCGCTCGCCGGCCGTCGGGGTCGGGGCTTGTGCGCGCACCGCCCGCTGGCAGCCTCCACGCCGTCTTGGGCCACGTCGCGTCGTCTCGTACCCGCGTTGCGCGGGAGCGGCCCGGGAGGCGCGCGCTGTGGCGCGGGAGAAAGCCCGCCAGGCTGCTCCGTTCACGCGCGGGATTCACGTGCGTTCTCTCTGGAAAAAAAAAAATAAACTTGTTACGTCCGTTGGATCGGTGTTAGACCGTGGATATGCCAGTTACATGGTCACATGCTGAACCCAATCTGAGTCCCTTCCCCGCCGTCGCCGCCGGGCGCGCGGTCACCTCCTTGGCCCCCGAAGCCCCGATTCTTTTCCTGCTCATAATCAGCCGTCCCAGCAGCGCACCTTCACATGCCCGATGCACTGCATCTCCCCTCCCTCGCGATCTCTCCTCTCCTCCATGGCTTCTGGTCTTCCTCGCGGATGTCTACTGACGCTTGCGCAACGAGCTGCTTCAGTCAAGGCGGCGCTGCGGCTCCAATCACCTCTCCGTCATGTTTCCCGGTGTGTTTTCTTGTTCTGATGCTAAAGTTTGCGCCTTTAATCTGTTCCTAAAGTTTTCGATCTGGGATTATGATGAATTTAGGACTTTAATTAGAATAATTTGTTCTTACGTCGATTTTGTTCTTACGTCGATTTTTGAAAGGTAACCAGGGATTTTTTTTTTAACTAATCACATGTGATTCCCAGATCAAAGAACAAAGGCGAAACAGATTATATTTGTACATAGATATGACATTATGATTTCAACCCAGACTGAAATCTCGGATGCAAAGATTCACTCACCCTTTTATACTCTTTGCTCACAGATTTCCCCATGGATCTCGGAACATGACCAGCGGCAGTGGAATGAAAGGTGAGGAATTGTGTAAACCAGACAAACGCCGCCTCATCCCTTCTGCCAACGAGCACTTTGACATGACCCATGGCTTGCACAATGAAAATAATAGGGCTGCAATCAAGGAGTTTATCGCTCATTATGGCGATGTCTTCCCTGGCAACATTGACATGTATGATGATGAAGATGTTTGTAAGAGAACCATGGATGTCACCGATGGAAAACAAGATGCTCGGCTAGCAGCAAAGGAGGTTGCAGATGTTGAAGATGCGAGTGACCAAAGGGCAAGCGATGTCAGTGATGACGGTGCATCATACGAAGAGTTCGCTGATTGCGAAGATAACCCCTGTGACTATGTTAACTACTGGAGGACACTTAGAAGGAGCAGTCACCGTGATGGTTCCATATACTGTACAAAGGGCACCTTTAGATCTAGGTGGCAAAATGATTATCGTATTGCAGACCGTGATGAGAGTAAGCGATCAATATCTCTTTTCCTACTGTTAACTATTTTGTTCTCAGGAAATTTGTCAAGCTATAGGGCCACTAATATATTGTTGTCCATTAAGTGACAAGTTGCAGAAAACCACGTGTAAGACAAGAAATTGCTTAACCTCAGTTATTTATGGATTGTAGCGTAGCTGCTAGAGACTGTGAAGGAGAAAGTAAGGCACTGACTAAATGGACAACATGGTTTTGTCTTTTGAACCGGAGCATGAAACTTTTTCAATCGTTGGTTGTTTTCTACAACACGGAAACTAAGATACATAAGGAACGATTAATTAGTTATGGAAAAATTCCACTTAATTCCCAACTTTTATTTATCCTACTCCCCAAGGTTTTCAGTTGTCTTACATTACCACCAAAACTACTAAGACCGGGCATTTCACCCCTGCTTAAAGTCAGTATTTATTTATTACAATATGACACTCTATATTACGTTTTTTTTGTAATTTCTCATGATTATCTGCATGCATTTTCTTATCTAGTGGTTTCAACCAGCGCCAAGTGATTCTAGTTGTTATGTTCTTTGTGTTTTGTGTATGTGCGCATCTGTGGTTAGAGAGCAAGAGGGAGAGAGAGAGAGAGAGTCAAGGCTTCGGGGGTCGGCCCTTGAGGTCAGGCACTTTAGATAATTACCAGCTTAATTCTTTCACCAAGAGTTTGAGAGTATTTAACTCTAATTACAAATATCTAATTGACTTGTATGAAAAGTAAGCTTGTTCTCTGAGTAAACTAAAGGTTGTAGCCTAGCGACGTGTCCGTCGCCACCGGCGATAGTACGCGCTCAGCGCCAGGGGCGGCTAACCCTCCTGAGCCGGCGCCTCCTAATGGGCCGGCACCTGAGAGGGGCCCTGTTGAGCCATAACAATTATGCTGGACAAATGCTGGATCTTTTTCTTTTTCTGCCCATTGTGCAAGGTTTTAAAGGCGTTGCTTAGGCAACGAGGCGCACCCGGGCGCGACATGGACCTAGTTACGCCTTGTCTTGAGAACACTCATGATCTGTTTTTAGTAATTAGGTGAGGTTAGGGGTGGGGGTAGTAAAGTAAGACAGAGGTAGCCAGACAACTGAAAATCTGAGTGAGTATGGTGGACTTTCAACCTTTACGTTTTTATACCATGCAGGTTTTTGTCTATTTATTGTTAATTTTCTGTTGCATTTTTGCATGTAATCTTTGATAAAGCTCGGGTGGAGGCAATGGCATTATCAAATCCCAGCAACGATTGCATCGTGGAGGATGGAACTTGCGTATGGCACCGTGGACATCCCCTGTTACAAATTTTCTCAGTAAAGTTGGCTAAAACTCCTGTGAATTGCGCAGTAGAGTTGTATGGATACATTGCGGCACGGGATCGTCTGGACCCATTACTTAATTATATTGTCAATATTGGCAGGGATGACTCTGTCATAATTGAAGCGGTACACTTTCATACTTCTCTATAGTTATCTTCATTTATGTTACTTTATTTGTTTCATAGAATAAGGCCAAACATATAACATGCTTAGAACAAATGTGACTAGGCTACCTTTTGTTAGTCTCTTACAAGTCACTTAGTCTCGTTTACATTACTGAAGTTAGGATAGAATGGAAATGTTGTCTTAATTTATAGGGGGAGGCTCTGTTTGCAATCTTGTTGCCCTTAATTATATCATTAAGTCTATGGTTGTGCCATATACATTTCTTATGTGACTGCTCATCCTTCATTTCTAAACTGAACGAAATAGATAAGTGACAGAATGATCTTCATTATAAAAAGAAAGTTTCTGTTTTAGACTTTTAGTATAAATAAGTAACATTCGTGCCAAAAGGGGCAGCTAAATTATTCTGGCGTTGTTCCTGCAAAAAGCTGCTTGCAAGAGATTAATATATCCTAAAGTAGGAAATAGTCTTGTGGGTTGATAAGCTCTATATTCAAGTACTATATTAAAAAATGATTATTAGAATGAGGACGGCCCAAAATTAATTATGAAACGAAGGGCAAATGAGTATTACATGTTCCAAAAAAATTGAATAGTCTAATTCCGAACCCTTTGGTTTCTGCTTAATGCAACATAAATTGTTAGTACATACATAGATGCGTATCCTTAACGATCCCATCACAACAAAGTGATTTTCCCTTTCCATGTCAAATTAGCTTATATAATTAATATGTTGGAAACTTGGAATTCAAAATTAACTCAAATATGTAGCACGGGACAAACCCTTTTCTGTCTAACACTCTTACAGGGTTCGAAAAAAGTCTACATCACCCCAACCTATGAAATTGGATATTTTACCCACTGAACTTTTCAAAACCAGACAAATTACCCCCCTAAAACATTTTTGGACAACAGGTTGCTACAGTAACATGGTTTAGTCTTTATCTTTTTTTTTGTTATTTTGGCTTAATCTTTGAAAAAACATAGTAAATCACTAACAATTCATAAAAAGGAAAATCCAAATTTGTTGGACTCCACACATGAGTAAATCTATACAATGAATATATAATATGGGATGCTTCAGTATAATTTTTTATGTAGACTTGGATCTATGTTTTCTATAATTAATTCATAGATGTAAAAAAAATATACTATAGCATACCATATTATATATTCACTGTGTAAGTCTACTCATTTGGAGTCCAACGAGATTGGATTTTCTATTTTATGATTTTTCTGTGATTTACAGCATTTTTTCAAAGATTCAGCTGAAATAAAAAAAAAAGAAAAGGACAAATCACGTTGATGTAGCAAACCCCCGTACAAAATCGCTTAAGGGGGTAATTTAGTTTGTCCAGTTTTTAAAAGGCCAGGGGGTAAAATATTTGGTTTTTCGATAATCATTCTGTTTGATGTGAACTGTGAACATCTTGGGCATCGACTTTAAAATCCATTTAGCTAGATATTTTTATAACTAAAACATCATAAGGAAGGATTCAGCTTTAGATACCTGTTACTTTCCTACGAAGATCTACTAAACAATAATAATTTGGTAGGGGTTCCCTCATTGAAATGACTGGCCCTAAGCGAGGGATCGAATTTTCTTGCAATGTTCTAATTGAGTATGACATGAGGATCAAGACAGGAGAACGGGAGGCAGATGATCTACAACTGATTGATGGTGTTTCTATTGTCGATGAACTATTGACAGCAGGTGAGCCATGTATAAATCGCATTCAAGGAGAGTGTGGAGCAATTGACATAACTCAATGTCTGTCGAAAATGCATTTGAGGCGACTGTAGAAGTTATCATATCTGAAGTGAGTAGTTTTGATTTGTTCCTCAACTGTTTTACTAGTGGGTTACATGAGGAAATTCGGCTCTTTGATGGTGTGATTGGTGAGTCATGTGGCTTGAGGAGGCATGTGGTAGCTGTTCGTAAGGGTGAATGTTTGGATTTGAAGTTCAAGGTGGGTTTAGGACCCGACTTTTTTGGTGAACATTGCCGTTCCTTCAAAGCAACCAATCATGGATGTGTCAATCAACAAATAAAGATTGAGTTGGCCTTAGTCTCACTGAAGGTGACTTGGTCGTCTTTGGCCTATATTTTCTAAATTGAGTCCTCGTGTATTATTTAGTAACTTAACAGAAGGTGTGAATAAATGAGTACTGTCTTGCACAGCTTTATGTTTTGTTTGTATTTGTGTTTTGGAGTTTCTCAATGCATTCGAGCTCGAATGTTAACCTTAACATTTGTTTATCAATTTTCTAACCGGACTTTCAGTTAATTTATGTTTACGATCCCTCCTGTCTTTGCTAGTTTGCTTGCACAATGTTGTGCCTGATGTTTCATGGCACCAGCAGCTAATGATATAGCAATTTGTTCTTTGGGTATCTGTTTTGTTCCATGTGTAGAAATATTTATTGCCCGGATTGACGGAAGCTAATATATGATTCGATTGTTGCAGGCAGATTCAAATAAACCTTTGGTCACGCATACCTTGCAGTACGCTTGAAAACCGAAAACAGAGATGTATTGTTAGTTTGTTACACACATTTCACACAGATTTTTGCTAAATAAATCGCTACACCAAAGAATCAAATCACATTAGTGTCGACAAACTGTTAAAGTTTCCTTCACTGATTTTGCGACACCGAGTACCTGCACACCCTGGCCTCAGTAAACACCAGCCCCGGCCTACAGTAGTACCCCTGCTCAGGGCTACAGTGCCTGTCCTCCGAGCACACGCACCGACCATCGAGCGCACACCCATCACCCTTGCTCCGCCCCACCTCGCCGCCGACGACCTCGTCGGACCATTTGCTATCGAACATCCCCCGCGGGTCGAGCCGCCGCTTCGCCGCCGCGAACTGCGCCCACCGCGGGTACTTGCCACGAACGCCGTCGAACGCCACCAGCCTGTTCTTCGCCCAGTGCGGCCTCGCGCCGTGCTTGACAAGCGCCAGCTGCTCCACCTCCTCCCACACGTCCTCGCTCAGCCGTGGCGTCTCCGGGTCCGTTGCACGGTAGTAGTTGAAGTCCACAATACAGAGTCCTCGTGCTGCCCCAGGTGCGCCACCGATGCCTTCACGAAACCTGACCAGGAAGCCGTTGTACACGTCCACGCCGCAGAGCGCGTCGGCTCCGGCGACGTCGCGGAGGCGCTTCACGTCCGAGGACGAACTCCCGGAACCTCGCCGGCGGCGAGAAGATCGCCGTCGACTCGTAGAAGAAGAGGCCGTGGAAGCCGTGGGTCCCCACCCGCAGGCGCTGAGCAGGTCGTACGCCGAAGAGTGCGCGCAGAGCCGACGTCTGCATCTTCCCCTGGTAACCCACAACGGGTACCCCGTGAAGAGCACGGCCGTTGTTCTTGAGCCCGTTTCCGCCAGCCGCTTCGCCGCGGCTCGGCGGACGCACATGGCGCACTTGCCCCTTGACGTTCTTGGAACGCTCCAGGGAGGTCTCGAGGGCTCTGAGCGCCGCGGTGGCCGCGATCGTGGGTGGCCTGGAAGCCGAGAAGTCGTTCACGCGCGTTCGTCGCGGACGCGTCGAGCGGCGCGCGGTCGTCGACGCGGTACACACGGCCGTGTGCTGGACGGGTACCAGGTGATGTCGGCGAACTCGTGGCGCGACGCGTGGGCGGCGAAGTCGTCCTGGATTGTGGAGTCGTCCCTGTACTCGTAGGTGATGCTCCGCTTTGAACCTCGGCTCCAGTGACAGCGTGATCTGTAAAATAAAACCACCTCCTAGTGAACACGATGATTCATGAAAGCTTATGAAATTACAAATTAGGCTAATTAACTCTTTTGTATTTTGCTTCTGACTGAACTCAATGCTGCAAACACAATGCACAACACAAATACTGAATAAAGCTGAGGGATTAAAGATCTAAAAAGGAAAAATCTGCAAATATGTCAAGATTAGTATTATGGCGCGGATCGGAGCACATATGGAACTTTAGCATTGGAAGGTAAAACACATTATGTGACCATGTTAGTGGTACATTGTGTTGTGCCGTCCTTGACAAGGAGCATAAGTTCAACCGAAGTAGGGAGCACGTTTTATAACCTGACAATTGATTGCCCATAGTGAACAGTTCCAATGACAAATCAAAATTAGATTGCTGATTATGTGCTGGGCTATATAACAATGGGATGAAAGTCAAGCTGTGCTGTCTGCCTCGATACAAATATAGAGAGGATCTATATTTAGAGATCTTGAATAATGTGCCACTGAAGCTTCTCCTTCTGAAATTCAAAATAGCCCATCATTTAAAAAACAGAATGATGTACTATTTTGTAACTAACAACTTTGATTAGCCTGGTGGTTCAGTCAGGAACGAATGTATATCCGTATGCCATTAATAGATTCCAGAGAAAAGGAGATAACTTAAGTTTTTTTTTGAAGAAACATGTCAGATAAGTTAAATTTGTGACAAGTGGCAACAACTGGATCATAAAGCCCATTCAAAGCCATCGGGCACGTCAGTCTCACAAATAAACAACACACTTCTCAAGGAAAAAACGTTTTCTAAAAATGCAAGTGAAGTATTTTAAACTCAGAAGTTAATAGAGCAAATATTAATAATGCCAGTCCAAGACGAGGGCACCGAAGCAGGAATAATAAAATTCTATCACACAGGTCGCATTAAGATAAATTTAAGGTCCAATCAGTCCATAAAAATCTCCTCCGCAATTAATTTCTTTATGCTGCAGTAAAGTGCATATTAGCAAGGCACCGTACAAATGGCAATGGAAACCTTCCCCATGAAATAAACCATCCTGATTCCGCCACTAAACAATTTAACGTAAGGGGGGAGATTGCTAAAATTGAGGAATGGAAGAATCCGTGTCCGAAACTTCTACTGGAATAATGTGCAGGTAATGCAGTATATCCAGGTGATCTTACTAAGACAATGAGACAACTGGAATAATGTGCACGTGATGTTAGTAATAGACATTGTTAAAATCGCCTCTATCGACATCGCCAAAGTACTTGATGAATAGTGTTCTTCAAAAACAGAGTACGTTTTATATTTTATATATTTGCCCATACATACAGACCAGAAAGCA
>JACEFO010000926.1:0-26585 GCA_015342445.1 Digitaria exilis
TCTTATATGTTCCCTCGGACATGAATATATGGTGACACATGTTATTATGGATGGTATTTTATATAAACGACAGCATAATATTATATTATTTATATTACTAATGATAGAAATAGTAATTTAGACTTATATTTGTGCTCTTTAAGATTTCATTATAATTATATGATTTAGTTTCAGATTTAGGGGTTACTTTTAACTTTTATAAATGACATAATTAGATAATTTATATACAAATTTAGAGATTATTTGATATTCTTTTTTTACTTTTATAATAGCATGGGTGGGTAATTTACACGAAGATTAAGGGGTTACTTAAGATTTTTTTTATGATGGCGGGTGTGGGTAATTTAGATGCACGTCTAGGGGATTACTTAGTTTATTTTCATAATTATGGTGAGTAATTTATTAAAAAAATAACATATCCACTTACTATTATGATTAGAGTTCCCGAATATTGATGGCCCGATGTTTATGATTTTTGTCAGAATGTGTAGCATTTCTCTAATGTTTTGACTTTTGTCAGAATTTGTAGAATTTCTCTAATGTTTTAGATAGTCACCTATGATCATATGTGGCGTCACGTGGAGGCTTCAACATGAGCCTACAGTTAGTAGTAGTAAGAGATATGTTGTATATAGTACTCTGTTAGTCCCTACTATTTTATTTATGCTTATCTGTGGTATTTTTTCATTCCTTTTTCCTTTGAAGAAGGTGATTGGGTCTGCAACTACTTATACCAAAATCAGGAAATTGTATCTCTTAAAAACCAATCAGAAAATGTACGTGCCTTTCCACACAAGCATATTGTACCTACAGGAGCTTGCAGCTATGGTTGGAGCTTACAGAGCTTTGTAAACCTCTAGAACTTAGATCGTATTGGGTTGAGCTCCAAGAAGTCCCCGCCTCTCTACATGCATTGTATTCATGATGGAAGTGCATCCCTTTCACTCGCCTCCCCACGAGAGCGGGTGCCGTGTCCCAACTCCCAAGTCTCTGCCGATCCCCATGGACGCCGAAAGTACATGAAAAAAGTGCAGGCATTCCTACACATGTTCTTCAGCTCTTGTGATTCGTCAAGTCTGTAGTGCGAACCTCGCTCGCATGTCGCATGAACAGTAACATAGTGCATGACCGACCCAGCAGTTGCAGATAAAAGCCACCTTGGTCCTTGGATGCTGCAGTGCCGCCAACCAAAGCCCAAAGGAGGAGCGAGAAAGGCCCTAGTCCTGAGCTCTGAACTGGACGGCACTGCCAACCCAATATCTCTGCGGCACGATCAGCAGCGACGAGACGCAGAGGACGGTGACCAAACCAGTACACCACACACACTCATGCAGGTTGCCACAAGGAGACACTTTTGATTGTTCTCAACCCCATGCATCTCCAATTCTCGATTACAATTAGCATCCGGCAGCGAGCGAGGATGAGAGATTCTCACGTGCTAAAGGTCTTGTGTACAACCCTGCGAGGAAACCACCCCTCGGTCACCATACACATCCCCCTTTCGGCAGGCATGGGCCATTGCGAGCGATCGGCCGAGCCAGTCAGTCCAGTGGAATGGCGGCCGGGCCTACCCATCGTCCCGGGATGCGATGCGAAACGCAACGTGTCTTACATGTCTCACTCTCACACACACTGACAGTCACACATGAACTCCTTCCTCATCAGGAGTTCAGCTCAAGCTCAGCTAATGCCACCTTGGCACTGCTAATCTCACACGAGAACCAAACCAAACCAAGCTCTCAATCTCCAATCAACCACGGCGGCGCTGCCAAATCACCGTTTATTTGGCAGTGCCGGTTAGCGATCAAGGAACTAGTAGAAAAAAACAAACGAAAAGAACCCGGTGAAGAAGATTTAGCCGCTTGCGAGTGCGATCGGAGGAGCTCTCCGGCCACCGTAGGGACGGCTGACAAAAAACGTGCGGCGTCCCGGCGGTGCTCCTCACCGCCCGATCGCCGGCAGCTCCACAAGCTTCGCCCTCTTGCTACACCTCGCCGTGGCTGCTGCGTCGATCGACTCGTCTATGACTGGCGGCGCCGATCGAAGTCGGAGCTTGATGGCGGCGGCCTCTTGGCTGTCTTGCTTGTCGCCGCCGACGAGCTCTCGCTCTCGCTCAGCATTCAGGCTGTGGCACGCGTACACGTCCTCCTGATCACATCACAAAAAAAAAAAAGGATCAATTGGGTATTTGGGTTGGTTGGTTGGTTGGGTACAAACAATGAAACAAGGTTGATGATCGTCGAGACTTGTCAGAGGACACAGGGGTCACTGACCTTGTCGAGCAGGCAGGACGGGGAGAGGGTGCCCATCTTGGATTCCAGCGTCTCCTTTGTCATGGCGCCATGGATCGCCGCCAGAACGGCCGCGACGGCCACCGTGGACGGCCGGTAGTCGAGCACGCTCGCGGCTGCGAAGGAAAGAAAAACAGAGCACGGAGCCACGGACCAAGTGAGTGTTTGAGATTTCCTGACATCGCCAAGAACAGAGCACGACGGATGCGGAGCTAACCTTTGGGCGGATGCAAAAGATGAGGGCGGCGGCCTTTGCGCGACGATGCCGCCGTCGCCGGCGTTGTTGCGTCGGCCGTAGCATGGAGCGGAGGCAGGGGAGGTAGTCGAAGGGGTGACCGCCGCCCATGCGCCATTCCAACGTGGAGAGCACCAGCAGCTCCCATCCCGGCGGATGGAGACGCAGCTGAATTCGTACTCGTCGTCGTCGCCGGTGCTGAACTCCGACAGCGCCGGCGCGCTGTACTCCTCCATCTTCGCCGCCACGACACGCACGCCACCGCCAGCAGCCGCGCCGCCCACGGCATCACCGACCTCTGCACAAATCAGCCACGTCGCCGTCAGTCACCGGCGGAGCAGAGACAGAGGAGGAGATCGCCATGGATGGATGGATGGCGATGCGATTGTGACAATGGTTACTCACGTCGAAGCACCGGTGGAGGCAGAATCGGTCGAAGTAGGCGACGGACAGGTACGCCGTGCGGTGGGAGAAGCCGAAGCAAGCTCGAGGTCTGCAATAATGGCGGCGGCGGCGGCGCTGGCCGGTCAAGAACAGAAAGACATGGCGGTTCCGGACGTCCGTAGGTGAAAGACGGAAGCTTTTTCGATCGCTCCACTCACCTCGAGGATCCACTTGACAGTGGCGCGGCGAGCGCAGCGAAACCAGTCATCGTCGGAGGAGGCATCGACGACGACTCGTCGCCGGCTTCGGAGAAGTCGGAGAAAGCAGGGGAGGACGACGAGGAGGAAGGCGAGCAGCAGAAGCTGCTCTCCTTGGACACGAGATGGCCCATGTACTCCTCCTCATCGTCTTCCACCTCGGCGTCGCCGCACAGCAGGAGTAGAAGCTCCTCGTCACCGGCGCCGCCGTCGATGTCGGCGCTGTCCTCCAGGCACATGAGGAGAAGGAGCAGCCGGCCGACGAGCTGTCCCCCTCTGCATCTCCCATTATCGATCAACCACTGCTCCTTTCCTTTACCCGCCGGAATCTGGCGACTGGATCGATGGATAAGCTAGTCAAACTGTCAAAGAGCCATCGGTGTCACGAGCCGGCCGCCGGAGATGGCCGTGGAGTGGAAGCTCGGAGGAGAGGGGGGGAGTTGCCGAGCAAGGTGGTGGCTGCCACTTGAGCTGAGCAGCTTCTATTTAAATGTCTCAATCTCACTCCACTTCACTTGTCCTAATCGCTCGACATTTTTCCTTCAAGAATGACCTCGAGGCGCTTGTTGGTCAGTCAAGATGGTAGTACTCGTAGCAGTGTAGTATCGGTTACGCTTCGAGTGAATTCATGTCGAGAGGTTGGCAGCAGGAGCGGGGTGGCGTAGTGAGTGCGGGGCGAGCTGGCTGGCTGGCTCGGGCCGGGCCGGGTTGACCGGGCGGTGCCATGTCCGCTTCTGCACACCTCTGACTTCGAGGCAGATTCTTGGAGGAATCGTGGCAACGGCGAGTCCAATGATGGGCAGCTCTCGGAACCAGGGAGACCGACATCTTTGTGAGGTTAGATTTTGGATTAGGCGCAAGTGCAAACAAAGCGTTTGTTTCCGTTCCATTTCGATGGAGGAGGACAGGGGGTTGGTAAAATTCTAGAACATTATTAGTCATGAGAAATGACCGTATTACTCCTAACTACCGATACTAGTTGTGACTGAAAGCCTCCATGTTTTGGTTTTCTAAATCATGAATATATAATGTGCATACATTCGAACAAACAAAAAAAAATAGTCAATTGATCATTTGATTTTCTTCGTACGATTTGTTTTATTGTTGTGAGTGTTTATCTAACTAAATGCACCTCTTTATTACTCCTTCTTGCCATTTCCATTTACAATTGCGTTTGATAACTTGACATGGCTGAGTTGCACCTTAGGTACAAAATAAGGAATGCTACAGTTACTAGGTGACATAAGTAAGTATTAGTTGGAGAATGCTACAAATTACGGTTTTATGTGAGACACATTTTGGATGCTGAAATGATCTTACCTATGGGATTGAATAAATTTATGATTAAAATGTTTTTCATGAGCGCCATTGCATTATAATCTTGTGCCATAAGTCTCTGAATTTTTAAACACTTAAAACGGTGACCAAACAAAGGACAAAGGAAAACTTGATACAATTATCTAGATTCTACTCGAGTTGATTTTGCTAGAGGGAGAGGTTTATTTTGGAAATAAAACCAATTATGTCGCTAGTCTGAACTCTATTCTCTTTTGAACCCTTGAACTCTTATAAACATACACTGGTGCGAGAAGTCTACGCCTGGGTTGATAACTTGATATCTCACCAGCTGCTGTGACATCTACATGTCCAAATGCTGTTGACGTCGCTCACATCATATTTGACATCCACTTGTCACATGAAGCCTGTAATTAGGACTAAACTGCTCCGTCATGCGTTCCCATCCCTACTTTATACCTACTCCCCCACTGGCTTGCTTGAACTCCCTAAATGACCAGCCATTCAACAATAACACCAATAGATATGCTCAATTTCATGTACCTATTATCTAAAAAAAAAGTGATTGGTTAAGTGATATTATGAGTGAGCAAGATAATATAAGTTTTCTTGCCATAGGAGAATTTAATGTATGTTTATGAAGTCAGTGCTTACTAATAGGAAAACCTATAAACCATCATCCATGAGATATCAGACCCTGCTATGATAATAGGAGAGTGCAATTAGTTGCTTCATAAGGATATAGTAAAATTGTACAATTCTTGGTACTAGACTATCAACTAGTGCTCCCACACGGGCTAATCTATGTCACGCTCCCTTTCATCTATTAGATATTCTAACATAATACTCTAACGATACATATATAGCATTATCTAGCCATAATAGGTTTTAATTAGTTGCACACACCTGGCTTCATGTTTGATATGGATTTAACTCAACCCTTTGTTAAAGTTATGTGAACAACATGAAAATTAGTATTCTTATATCTTCCCTGATACATAAACACATGGCGACACATATCATGGATAGTGTTTTTACATAAACAATAACATAAATAATTTATTATTTTAAGTTTTTTCTATAATATATAACATATGTACGTTCAGATTTAGATGCTACTTTGAAGTTTAATAATGCTATAATTGGACAATTTATATGAAAATTTGGGGAGTTATTTGACATTATTTTTATGATAGCGTAAGTGGGCCATTAACATGAAGATTAGGGGGGTATTTTTTATTATTTATTATAATGGCAGGGAAGGGTAATTTAGATACATGTTTAGGAGTTATTTTAGTCTATTATCATAATGGATGAAGTGGGCAATTTATTGGAAAAGATAATATATCTAATGACTATTAAGATTCGAGTTGTCAAATTGATGGGCGGATATTTCTAATTTTGTGAGAATTTCTAAAATTTTCCTATTTTTCTAGAGTGTGCACCTAGGATCCTAGGTGGCTTCACGTAGAGGATTCAAAATGAGCCCTCATTAGTAATAGTAAGATAGTTGAGAGTGGTTAATTAGACCTAGTTCCATTATTTTACATGCTTTTGATGGTACACAGGGTATGAGATGAAAGTGTTAATGAAAGTATACAACACGCACAAAGAATGCATATACTTGGTCAACCTAGTTATTCTAGTGCTAGTGAGAGCGTGATTCAAAGCACTATCAAAGAAGCCTAACTTATTAGCATGTATAAAGGCATGTTAGTGAGAGTGTAATCCCAACCACCTGTTTGTAGCATCTCTTCTCCTTTAGCACCTCTCATCCCTTCATTTCATCCACAAAAGAAAGTTAAGAACCATCAACTTCCTGATGCAGCCAAGCATGGGTTAGTTTCTTGTGCAGTGTGCCTAGTGTGAGATTTGTTTTTAGATAAAGGATAATATCCCACCCTCATACGTGTAGCCCCAGGATAGCAAAGCCATTCCAAAAGCTGAAAGGAGACTCGAACAAATTTTGTGCTCACTTGACAAATTAAAGACAGACCTTGCAAGTCTAAGCAAATTACTCTATTTTCTGTGTTTATTAGGAACGTGGAAGATTTTTTTTTTTCAATTCTTACCGGGACCAAACTTCACTCTGTTTCAAACATGCTCTAATGATGATGTGGAATTATGCACGATTAGATTAGAGCATTAGATCAATTTTAACCACACATCATAGGACAAATTATATGTAGCAGAAGCCACCCACCCAGTTCCAAAGCGAGATCCATGGATTCACCTTAGCTCAACCTAATGATCAAAATGTTTAACTGTGTGCCAATTTGAAAAAGTATTCAATTAAGCTGAACTAGAGCGGCTCAATAGATTGATTCACTCCCCATCTCTCTCACTGCCAGTGCACGTACATTGGCTGCATGAATGAATATTCAACTGTATTTGCAACCTTTATTTACTTTTAACTTTTAATGTGTTGACCAAGGCTTTTTGTCTCTCCTTTTGAACAATTAGCTGATTATCAGTTCATGATTTTAAACGCCATGGACCAGCCATACATTAAGTGCCATACGCTGCATATATAAATGCCAAATTCAACAGAGCAAGCCACGGCAGCTCTTATGTGGGCTATGTGGTGCACATGCAGAACACAAGAGAGATCATCCGTTCGGCAAGCAGAGCACTGGAGACTGTTCTTAGATATACTCGCCAAGAATGGATGGAGAAATAATAATAGACTCCGATATCGACCTTTTCCTACTATATGTGCACTCATTTTCCTATTTTCTTTGTTCAATATTTGTTTTTTGAATGGTCCCCGAGGGAGAGAATCCCCACCTAAATTGTTCAGTATTTGTGATGTAAGAACTTGGCTGTGCACGGTCAAGTTATTATGAAATGCAAGCTTGATGACGACTATGAAATGCAATCCCTGATCCTATCTCTTCACAGGTCAATTTGATCTGAGAAATTAAAGTTAATAGTGACCTCGAGTCGTCAGTTGCATCCGGAGATCGGTCAAAGTTTTGGAATCAATGAGGATCCAGCAATGACAGAAATACAATCTTGATCGCCACAAATTAAGCCAGACAAGTACTATACCGAAGGAGCGTTTGAGCTTCAGATCCAGCAAGCTATTGGTCCAGATGCATCACCGAGTCTATATAGTTAATCTAGGGAAATCCAGGCATTAATCACCCGATGCCGTCCGACTGCTTCACCAATTACTCGTGTCTATACACTGTCAGTAGGAAATAACCACCCTAGATCCAGTACAGCTCGAGCTGCTGACTGGGCTCATGCACGCCATGTGATTGCTGACCGACTGTATGGGGCAACACTAGCAGCAAAGCATGACGTATTATTATTACTCATTCCATTCTCAAGATGTAGTATCGAAGGATATCTGCGGTAAAACTTTTACGCAAAGCATTAAGTGATTCTAGTACAACTGTAATGGTACATGTAAATCGCCAAATGCAACTGTAGTGATACATGTGAATCGCTATATGTGCTATTGAAAGTATACCAGCATATCGCGCCCCACCATGTATTCAAAGTATACTTGCTATGAGTGTAGTTGACTAGTAGATATACCACTACATTCATAGCTCTTTTGTAGAAAGAGCAACTATAGTTAACCTATTTCGTTGGCACATGTTCAACTACAGTTTTTTTTCTTTTCTAAATTCTTCAAAATATTTTTTTCTCCAGTACCTTCCAACCACCGTAACATGACTCACATCTTGTATTCGGTTTAATTAAGTTTCCATAACAAGTCCTTGTAAAGAAAAGTATTTCACAAAACCAAATCATTTTGTAATTTTTCACTAATCAGCACTTTTTACCAAGAAGTTTGGAATAGGACCAAGGGAAGGACATTGTTTTTTCCCCATAAGAAGTGAGAAAAAAAAGGAAGGGGACGTAATACTTAAGGGTCGTAATTAAGCAGAGTGAAAAATATATTATTATTTGTTTATTCAAACTGTATTTATGTTACTTGCACTACATCAAGCGAGGCAAAGGATTGCAGTGCAGTAGAACTGTAGAAGGTCAGCCGGACACTGGCGGAGGATCTCCAACATCAGCCTCTAGCCGGTGTGACGAACAGTGTGCTATTCTGATACGATACGATGCCCTGCCCTGAAGATCTGGCGCACTGTTCATTGCTCGAATGGTGGCGGTCAGTGGTCACAGCTACGTACTGACTACATATAGTGTGCACAGCGGCTGGTGAATGTACAGGGAGAGAGATGCATGGACGGCACAGCCAGGATCAAACAGACACACACTCTGCTACTGCAGGGACCAAGCTAGCTTGCGTTTTGAGCAATCTTTTTTGTACCTATCAGTATATACCTAACCTGCTGCTTGCTACGCGATCTGGGTAGCAGGTAGTCCGTAGTTTATGCCCGCGTGACCACGCTGATTTGGGCAAACGGACAACCGGGGAATCGTGCCTGAAAAATGTTGGATAATTATCTGCAATAGGCCATATTTTAATTCCAAAAGTTATAATTGAATTCATGAATATTTGCATGACTATAATGAGTGAAACGATCCATGTGCACGTGTTCAAATTTAACACAGATCTAAATAAGAACACGAATAAGATAAAGGATAACAGTTCGGACATCGAAAAGTACCCTGGGGCGGGACCTCTGCCAAAGGCATTGATTGCGCCGTTACCAGCTGGAGGAATATCATCTGTACTCATGATATTTCTCGACTGGCCTTGCTCGAAGTAGTCGTACAGATTCGATGCAGGAAGATCCGTTGACGCAGTGCAGTCCGAGCGCCGGAGTCGTGCAGGAAGAAGACGAGGCGCAGTGTAGTCGTTCGACGGCGGCGGAGTCCCCAGGACGGTGAACCGTACGCCGGTGAAGACGTAACAGTTCTGGGCGAGCAGTCGCGTAGAGACGCTCCCCAGAAACCTGATTGCCCCGATATCCCGAGCAGGATCTCAAGGAGGCAATGGTGTCGGAGGCACCTGCTCTCGCCGGTGGTGTGCGCGCAGCGCCGGCGATGGGGAGGCAGATTTACAGCAGAGGAAGGAGGAGAAGTAATGGACTCCAAAAACTCTGTACCACAGGAGAAGATGGCTCTCTCTATTCATAGCCCTTGGGTGAGACGAGAGGATGAACCTAGACGGGAGAGAATCAGGAAGGCTGAGTTATGGAAGGCTGAATTATGGAAGGCTGAATTATGGTATCAGTGATTGCCATAATCTGCTCTTCCAATTACCGCGTCTTCAGTTTCCATAACCAGCACAGGGAGATCCCTCCCGCACGCAAGTCAGGCTCAGACTCAGGCCAGCGCCAGGGTTCTTTGAGAAGCGCCAGGGTTCTTTGAGAACCCCCAGGGTTGTCTGCGACCCACAGGGTTCTCTGCAGAATCAACCCTGTGACTCGTACGTAGCGTTGCCAGGGTTCTTTTCCAGTCCGAGCAGAGTTCTTTTCCATTACAAGTATGGTTTTGACCATAATAACTATAACATAAAAAGTAGGCTGTAATCCTTTAGACTAACTAGAATAATGGGCCAGACCCAATATTCTAACAATCCCCACCAAGGATTCTAAGCCGTACTTGAAATGTTCTCAGATCCTCTTTGATATACCAGTATTTGATGGAGACTGTTAAGTTGAACTTCCATCTAGAACTAGGGTTACATTCGTTCACAACTGAACAATGGACTATGCCTTGAATTGCCAGTTTTGTGCGAACAAGTTTCACCAGAGCTCTACACTGATACTAGGCTGCAGTAGCATCCCCGCTGTTTTGGAGCTTATGGGTCATACTCCATGCCTTTCATGAGTTTCTAGAGATCACCCGAATCTCATAGACTGTGACCAGTAGTCAGGCTCATATAGGTGTGTTCCTTAAAGATGTTCTGTAGGACAACATCTCTGTTTCAATGAAACAACTGCCTTGTTCCATGAAACCACTTGGAGCACATTAAGGTATACACCATCCTACCTTACAGGGTTGAAGAGAAATGCATCTTCTCATGGAATGAGCCTTCATTAAAGGTTCTCTTCTCTCAGTTACACTATAGCTTGTTGCTCCATACTGCTTCACGGGATCTCCGATCACACAGAATGGGTTTCAACCATAGAGTAACTCACGTGGGTCTCAAGCCCAATTCCAAGGATGCATAGTCTATCACATTGCGTGAGAGACCCTTTGTGAATTGATCTGCCAGGTTTTTAGCCGTCTGAATATAATCCAAGGCTATAACTCCGGAGTTTCTCAGTTTCCTGACAGACTTTAACCGCCTTTTTACATGTCTGGATGACTTCATGTTGTCCTTAGAACTGTTCACCTTGATAATCACAGTTTGATTATCACAGTTCATCAGAATTGCCGGTATCGGTTTTTCAACTATCGGCAGGTCAGTAAGGAGTTCACGAAGCCATTCAGCCTCAACTGTGGCAGTATCCAGTGCTGTGAGTTCTGCTTCCATTGTTGACCTTGTTAAGATGGTCTGCTTGCAAGACTTCCAGGAAACAGCGCCACCTCCGAGTGTGAACACATAACCACTCGTGGCCTTGAGCTCATCAGCATCTGATATCCAGTTCGAATCACTATACCCTTCTAGAACCTTAGGGTCCCCGGTATAATGAATTCCATAGTCCATTGTTCCTACTAGATAGCGCATTACTCTTTCAAGAGCTCTCCAGTGATCATCGCCTGGGTTTGAAACAAACCGACTCAATTTGCTTACAGCGTATGCGATGTCAGGCCTTGTAGCGCTGGCTAGATACATCAATGAACCAATTATTTGAGAGTATCTCAGTTGATCTCTCGTTATCCTTTTATTCTTTTTCAATATCAGACTGGCATCATAAGGAGTTGAGACAGACTTGAAGTCACTGTAACCAAAGCGACTCAACATCTTCTCCACATAGTGGGCCTGTGACAGAGTCACCCCACCATTTCTATCCTTTACCAGCTTGATATTGAGGATAACGTCGGCCTCTCCCAGATCTTTCATCTCAAAGTTCTGAGAGAGAAATTCTTTGACTTCCTTAATCACACTAAGGTTAGTCCCGAAGATCAGTATGTCATCCACATACAGACACAGAATCACTCCATCACCTCCACCAAAACGATAGTACACACATTTGTCGGCTTCGTTCGAAACAAAACTAACAGAGGTTAGGGTTCGATCAAACTTCTCATGCCACTGCTTAGGTGCTTGCTTGAGGCCATACAAAGACTTCAACAGCTTGCACACCTTTCTCTCTTGACCATTTGCTACAAACCCATCAGGCTGATCCATATAGATCTCCTCTTCCAACTCCCCATTTAGGAAAGCTGTCTTCACGTCCATTTGATGAATGAGAAGCCCATAGGAGGCTGCCAGTGAGAGTAGCACTCGAATAGTGGTCAAACGAGCAACAGGTGAGTAAGTGTCAAAATAGTCCTCTCCTTCTTTCTGGGTATAACCCTTGGCCACAAGTCTAGCCTTGTACTTTTCGATAGTACCATCAGGCCTAAGCTTTTTCTTGAACACCCATTTGCATCCCACAGGCTTGCATCCATAAGGGCGATCAACAACCTCCCAGGTACCATTAGTCATGATAGAGTCCATTTCATTTCTGACAGCTTCCTTCCAGTAGTCAGCGTCAGGAGTTGAATATGCCTCTTTAATGGTCCTAGGCGTATCATCCACGAGGTATACAATGAAGTCATCACTAAAGGACTTTGCAGTCTTCTGTCTCTTACTCCTTCTAGGAGCTTCATTGTTATCCTCCTCAGGATGTCTCACATGAGAGAACCCATCGTGTACGATCGGTTCGGCAGAGATATCATCCTCGATAATCTCTTGCCTAGATGAACTTGTTCCATTTTCATTGGAAACATGTTCTCAAAGAACGTAGCATCTCTGGTCTCAAAAATTGTACCGACCACCATGTCAGGTACTCCAGAGTTCACTACCAAGAATCTATATCCAACGCTATGAATAGCATAACCAAGAAGAACACAATCTACAGTTTAGGTCCAAGTTTGCGCTTCTTGTTGATGGGCACACATGCTTTGGCCAAACAACCCCAAGTACGCAAATAGGAAAGCGTTAGCCTTTTCTTTTCCCATTCCTCGAATGGTGTCTTTTCTTTATTCTTTGGAGGTACACGGTTTAGGACATGACATGCTGTCAATATAGCCTCACCCCACCATTCCCTAGAAAGTCCCGAGGTATCCAACATGGCGTTAACCAAGTCAGTCAAGGTTCGGTTCTTTCTTTCGGCAACCCCGTTTGATTGGGGAGAGTAGGGAGGTGTCCTCTCATGAATAATACCGTGTTCTTCGCAGAATAAGTCAAACGACTTTGAAAAGTACTCGCCACCGCGATCTGACCTAATCCTTTTGATTTTCTTCTCAAGTTGGTTTTCTACTACAGCTTTATAGATTTTAAAGTAGTGAAGAGCTTCATCTTTAGTTTCCAACAAGTAAATATAACAATATCTAGTGCTATCATCTATAAGAGTCATGAAATATTTCTTTCCACCTTTTGTCAATACTCCATTCATCTCACAGAGATCAGAATGAATTAATTCTAGAGGTGCCAAGTCTCTCGCCTCAGCAGCCACGTGTGGCTTGCGAGTTTGTTTTGAACCAACACATGCAAGGCACTTAGAATTCTTGGCAAAAGTAAACTTTGGAATTAAACTCAGGTTTGCAAGTCGTGACATACAACCAAAATTAACGTGACAAAGCCTCGAATGCCAAACATTAGATTCATCAACGTTAACAATGTTGTTCACTACTTTATTACATCCATCATCAAGTGAAAAACGGAACAAACCTCCGCTATCATAACCTTTACCAACAAAGGTTCCAAACCTTGACAGGATACATTTATTTGACTCGAAGACTAATTTAAAACCATCTCTACAGAGTAGAGAGCCGCTGACTAGATTCTTCTTGATGGTGGGGACATGCTGCACGTTCTTCAGCTGCACGATCTTTCCCGAAGTAAACTTCAGATTGACCGTACCAACACCAAGTACACGCGCATGATCTCCGTTCCCCATCAGCAAGGAGGTAGTCCCCCCGACCTGGTATGAAGAAAACAAGGAAATGTCAGCACATACATGAATGTTAGCGCCAGTGTCCACCCACCACTCGGGTGTACACATAACTGAAAGAACTGTAGGTAAATAATTACCGTACCCCAATGTTCCTGCAGGCTCGCTAATAACCATGTTGGCAGACTTGCCTTCTTTGCGTTGAGGACACTTTCCAGCAAAGTGATCCTCACTCCCGCACACATAGCAGGCTCCCTTCTTCTTCTTGAACCCGGCGGTTTGTTTAGTCTTCCCAGGGTTCTGTGGCTGAGGCGGTTTCTTGCCTTTGCCCTTGTTGTTGGTGCGAGCATTAATGTTCTTTTGAACAAAGTTCGCGCTTGCACCGACAGGTGTCCCCTTGTTACGTACGTCCTTTGCTCTCGCCTTTTCCTCCACATCAAGAGTGCCAATGAGTCCATCAATCGTGAACTCCTGCCTCCTGTGTTTCAGAGAAGTAGCAAAGTCCCTCCAAGAAGGTGGCAGCTTGGAGATGATACCTCCGGCCACAAACTTGTCGGGCAGCACGCAAGGGTTCTCTTTGTTGCAACAGCCAAGGTCTTTAGCCAGCACATGCAACTCATTAGCTTGTTCCACCACAGGACGGTCTTCCACCATCCTGTAGTCTAGGAACTGCTCCATAAGATACAGCTCACTGCCGGCATCAGACACTCCGTACTGAGCATCAAGGGCGTCCCACATCTCTTTCCCTGTCTTCTTCTTAAGAAGGGGATTAATCAAATGTGGGGCAATCACACCAAGGATGCATCCGCGGAAGAGATTATCTTTAACCTCGAACGCACTTCCCTGCTCGGAGGTGCATTGTTCGGGCTTCCCTTCCGCCACATCCATGATGCCCATGGTGGTCAACCACAGTACCATCCGTTCACGCCAACTCACAAAATTTGTACCGTCAAAAGTGTTTGGTTTAATGGATGAAGCAAATTGAGCAACAGAAAACCTATCAACATAATTATCACTAAAATCAGGTTTCTGGATTGTTGGATAATTATCTGCAATAGGCCATATTTTAATTCCAAAAGTTATAATTGAATTCATGAATATTTGCATGACTATAATGAGTGAAACGATCCATGTGCACGTGTTCAAATTTAACACAGATCTAAATAAGAACACGAATAAGATAAAGGATAACAGTTCGGACATCGAAAAGTACCCTGGGGCGGGACCTCTGCCAAAGGCATTGATTGCGCCGTTACCAGCTGGAGGAATATCATCTGTACTCATGATATTTCTCGACTGGCCTTGCTCGAAGTAGTCGTACAGATTCGATGCAGGAAGATCCGTTGACGCAGTGCAGTCCGAGCGCCGGAGTCGTGCAGGAAGAAGACGAGGCGCAGTGTAGTCGTTCGACGGCGGCGGAGTCCCCAGGACGGTGAACCGTACGCCGGTGAAGACGTAACAGTTCTGGGCGAGCAGTCGCGTAGAGACGCTCCCCAGAAACCTGATTGCCCCGATATCCCGAGCAGGATCTCAAGGAGGCAATGGTGTCGGAGGCACCTGCTCTCGCCGGTGGTGTGCGCGCAGCGCCGGCGATGGGGAGGCAGATTTACAGCAGAGGAAGGAGGAGAAGTAATGGACTCCAAAAACTCTGTACCACAGGAGAAGATGGCTCTCTCTATTCATAGCCCTTGGGTGAGACGAGAGGATGAACCTAGACGGGAGAGAATCAGGAAGGCTGAGTTATGGAAGGCTGAATTATGGAAGGCTGAATTATGGTATCAGTGATTGCCATAATCTGCTCTTCCAATTACCGCGTCTTCAGTTTCCATAACCAGCACAGGGAGATCCCTCCCGCACGCAAGTCAGGCTCAGACTCAGGCCAGCGCCAGGGTTCTTTGAGAAGCGCCAGGGTTCTTTGAGAACCCCCAGGGTTGTCTGCGACCCACAGGGTTCTCTGCAGAATCAACCCTGTGACTCGTACGTAGCGTTGCCAGGGTTCTTTTCCAGTCCGAGCAGAGTTCTTTTCCATTACAAGTATGGTTTTGACCATAATAACTATAACATAAAAAGTAGGCTGTAATCCTTTAGACTAACTAGAATAATGGGCCAGACCCAAATATTCTAACAAAAAATCCCCTCGTTTTGTCTGAACTTTGTTGAAAGCGAGACCGAAAGGGGTAGCAAGGAATGAAAATTCATGATATTTCTGCACACTTGGTGTACTCTAATCTACCGGGATTTCATCTCAAGGGTCAAGTTCTCAACTGACGCCTGTCTGCGAGGATGGATTTGGCTCCAGAGAATATTTTCGAAGCCATGGGCTGAAGGAAACCCTATGCGATCGAGCAGGCTGCGCCAGATGACTAAAGAGCACAGTGTCAATAGCCATGCACGATGATGCAGTCTTTGCTTGCATTTAAGGGCATCATGGTACCGAAATTCTTGCTGACACGTGACAAGCTCGACTGAGACGCAGAGCGAGCGGTGGAGTCGATATGATCCACTGTGGCCGACGACCAAAGCATTTAAACTGTCAAAGGTGAGGAGGTTGCCGCGCAGAGCTGCAGAAGGCTCCAAAAAGTCTCCCCGGTTTCAATCCGATCTTGCTGTTCATTGTTCAATCACGCACAGCAAATTGACAGGCCGCCAAGCAACCGAGTTTATTTCAGCTTTGATTCAATCTCAGGTTTCCTCCTCCTTGTTTCCCAACATTGAAGCCACATTTTTTTTTTACTTATTGTCCCTCACCACTCTTTACAACGATGCCTCTGACCACCACATCCAAGTCTTTTTTTTGGCACTACAATACTGATGAAATACTTTTCAGGAATGCTGATTTGCCTTCAGTTCAAATCAGATGGCCAAACCTAATGTAGAAAAAGAAACTTTTACTAAACAATTAAAATTGTACTTGATTCCTGAAAAAACTGTACTTGGAACTTAATTGGGACTTTGGGAGGCAAAACCAAGACTTGGTTAGTGTGAATTTCCAGTACGTACTGCTGGTATTGGACCCAGCCTTACTAGCAAACGAACAAAAAACAAAAATAGATGCCCGCAGTTTTTCAGCTGTAACTTTTGTTTCCTCTCGGTTAAATACATATATTAATCCTTTTTTTCCTAGGGGCTAACATCATGTGATAACTTTTCTAACTCAGAGAGCTGGCTATTCGAGATTACTCCAAAATGTCTCCAGTAGCTGACGCAACAATGAACTTTCAACGGACCTTTGTTTCCGGCTCAAAACTTGTCTCAAGTAATAAAATTTAATGTGAAATTTCATTAACTCATCGGCTTTATTTGGATAAGAGGAACCATACCCATGATCATAGTTATTTAGCATTTTATTTTAAGAGCTCTTTTACAATAATTGGCAAGTACCAGCTGGTACTACCAGGTACTTGCAGGTACTTTAAGTACTTTTCCAGGTATTTACCGGTACTTTTGACTAGAATTTTAAAAAATAAATAAATAATAATAAGGGTATACTAGTACTTTCATATACCCTGATTAGAATATACCCTCCCACAACATATCATAATAAATTTTCCCCGCCACCTCCTCCCCCACATTTGCGGGAAAAAGACGTATATACCCTTTCTTTTTAATTTAAAAATAAAATAAACTAATTAGGTGGGCCTATTTATCCGGTACTTGGTCCCATAATTTTGGTACTTTTTGGTACTTTTGGATGGGTACCTTTAGGTACTTAGACATTTTTCCCACCGTTGGATTCTATATCCTGATAGTACCATGGTACTTGCCAATCATCATAAAAGAGCTCTTATTTTAAAGCTTAAAGTAAACTGTAAACAAAGAAATATATAGCATTCCCATGAACATATTTTTCAAGAAATTTCTTAATAGCTCATGTACCAAACTAGCATTCTTCACATAATTGCCCATTCTTTGTATCGAACATTTTTTTAGGGCATTCTTTGTATTGAACTCGAAACTCTATCAGGATATATAAGTCTCTATCATGCGTGTGTTGAAATCGCCGATATTGGCAACCGTATCGATGTCTAGATATGGTATACACGTACTGACACCTTTGGATCATGTACCTTTTTTTTTGACCAATTGTCTCGCTCTTGAATTCACGTTTTCCTGTTTCCACACAAGCAAACAAGCGAGGCGCTGAATTAAATGAAGTCTATGTTTGGTCACGTCCTACCTGTCCGTGTCACCAACTTTCATTTCGTTCAGCATTCGGGGCCGGGGCGGCGAGCTCCAATGGCACGGCGACACGCGTGGCATCGGCCTGAGACGCCAGCGAAGCAAACAAGCAAAGGTGGCGCGCTGGCACTGGAGCAAGTTTTGTCTCCACGGCCACAATCACCGTATTTTCTAAAGAGATTCCTAACTATTCACTCTGCATTCCAACTTTTCACTATTTATTTCAACTTTTTACTATTCTTTCCTCACAAAATACGTTTCCCAACTAATGCTACAGTGTTTTTCTTATGCTATAGTATTTTTTTCAACAATCTAAACACACCAATAACACTGACACTGTTTTTTTTCTACTCCAGTCCCTTTCCCAAAACTGTTTGAAGATAAACTTTTGGAAAAGATAGTTTGAAAATCGAACCTGCGGGCAGGCCAACCCCGCGCGCATAGGCACGTCCGGCCAAATTCGCTACAATGATGACAAGGTTGGTAGCAGCAAGTTGCTAGAGGGGGTGATTTATAAAATATCACAAGGTAACTGTCCAATTGGTAGCGATGAAACAAATTACCAACCTCCGGCCGCTTTCAAATAATTGTCACTTTTGGTCACTTTATATGTTCAAAATACTTGTCAATTCACGTCTCTCAGACTCTCGAGAAACACTTTCCTATTTTGCCCTTATAAGAATACTATAAATATTCTAGAAACACTTAAAAGGTATACCTTCATAAGGGTATTTTAGTCATTTCACCCATTAAAAATTTTGTTGCCTTGGTAATAACCGTGCTTGTTAAAGTTAGAAACGGAGGTTAGTATATGGTTAAGGTTTGAGAAAAAGGTTGTTTCTTCACGAACTGACCATGTATTTGAAGCTAAAATGGAAGGTTAGGGAGGCACCGCAACTCATTGTGTGTGTGTGTGTTTTTTAAAAAAACGGTATGATTCTGGCTTATATTAATAAGAAGAGAGTAGAGTTTTTACGTGTAGAAGCCGTGCATCCAATCCTTTGAACGAGTTGAGTAACCACCCAAAGCAAAAAAAAGAAGAGGCGCCAACATAATTTTGAGGTGTTTTGCGCCAGACAAGCACCACACATCCTCGCCCCATCGCGGACTCCGCTGAAGATCAGATCACTTGTCTTCGATGAGGGGTGGGCTTCATTGGATAGGGTACACAGTCGTCGAAGGTTTTTTATTGGAAACTTCGAACACACTAGCTAATACATGGAATTCATTCTCGCCTTGCAGCATGATCTAGTTTCTGCTGCTAGGGTCGATATCATTTATCTATCTGATAGGGTCCTAAGCAAAGATCGTCCTATCTTTAAGTCACATGTGCCCTTTTTATTATTTGATCTACGTACGTCCCCAGCAATGCTTAGAGCATGGCTAATGGATTTCGCCCGCTGCGGGCGTATAGCACTGCCACGTCATTCATCTAAAGCAGTTGCTCTTTATTTTATTCATTCATACACTAGCTCATTCAATGCTATTCAGAGCTATAGACCAATACAAGCAGCATGCGCCGGCTTGAAGCAGGCGTTCTGCAAGCAGCCCGCTCGGTTCTCTCTCCACCCTTGCTATAATACTTGCTCTTAGCGTTAGCGATGATAAAAAGGCTGCTCAAGGGCCTGTCACAGCAATGGGCGGCCAGCTGGAGAGGCTCCAGGCAGGCTTTACAGTATACTCCAGTTGACGCGCCTGCACTGAAGCTCATGCGATCGCCCACCCCTGTCTGTCTGATGGTTCGGTTAAAGCTCCATGGTCTGAGACTTTTAAAACTCACTCACTAATCCCCCGGCCGCTGCAAACCCTGCGATCACGGTGCACGATCGCACCGGCCGTGGTGGTTCCCCACCGTTTGCTCTTGACCGGGTTGCTGCTGCTGCTGCTGCAGGCAAATTAAGGAGCACTCGTACCGACATGAAACGCAGCAGGCGCTGATCTACCATTTCCTTACGAGTTTATAAGAAGTAAAAAAGACCAAGGGCATGTTCGGTAGTTCCAAAATCCAGGTGGTTTGAACAGGAATAAATCCATCTCATTTCTCTCTGATCCAGCTGGAACGAGTTGCAACCAAACGGGCCCTAAGTGAGAGCAGTGGCGGAGCTAGGTGTAGCTGCTGCTGTCAGCTAACAACAACGATTTGTGAAAAATTAAGAAGTAAACACCGTTGCTCACTGTTGAGTAAAGAGATGACACCGGTGCCCACCGAAGCTGACATCGGTGGCTCTCACGGCTGGCTCCGCCCCTGAGTGAGAGTGAAAAAAAAAAGAGCGCTCTTGGGTGCATCGTCACATATTGTTCGTGTGTGTGGATCAGGTCGTCGCGAGATCCCAGTCGCGCGGCAGCTATCGGCGAGCACGAAGGGCCAGGCAGGACTCCATGAAGAAACAAAGAAAATGGCCGCGCGCTCGTTGGTGCCCGGTGGCTGTCAGTCAGAGAGGCGAGCCAATGGATCGGCGCCGCGCTCGCGCTCGTGCTGCCATTTTGCCGCCGGCGATATGATAGAGTAGGAAACGGAAGGCGATAACGTAGTTAACAGCGAGCTGCAGAAGGGACCACCACTTCTAAATCTGGGGATCGATGGATAGAAGGAGCTCCGAGCTCGCTCATTAATTATGTATTACTCCCAGCTTTTGCCAGAGAGAGACTGATCATCACATACTTATGGATTACGGATATGAATAATATGCCGTCCGGTCCGTCTTGTTTTTGTTTGCACGTAGGCACGCGCGCATGTGGGCTATGCCTCTGCCCGGTGACAAGATCGGCACGCCTATCACCACCACCTAAAGTCCTAAACATACCGGTGGCGAGACGAGCATGGGTCGAGCAGCAATGGACTGACTGACAGAGTGAGCATGATCGGGTTCAGGTCCGACAGCGAGTGCATCTCTGACCGCATGCGTCTGAAATGTACAGGAGTTGTAGCTGATGACGGAATAATCAGGCTGGCTATGGGATCGATGCCGCGGCTGACAGCCAATCGTCGTCACGTACTCACAAGTAGGCGCTGTTTATTCGAGTACGAAAAGCTTAATCTGGGTTGGTTTAGTCTTTGGTTCTTTTCTAGTATATCATTTATCTCGCTTCGAATCCCTGGATTAGTTTAGTCGGTTGAGTTTTGGATGTGACGTCCCTAGTTGCAGGGGAACTAATCCCCGCATTTTTTTTCATCCTGGAAAGTGGTCAGTACCTGAAGTTGAAAAGTTGAAAGGATTCAGCGGAGATTCCATGAAAACAGTAGCGCAAGAGGCTTATCATATACTAGCAATCATCATCATCGAGGAGAGAGGCATCAATGAGATACTAGTACATAACATAAGCTAGCAGCCCAGCATGCCGGGGTAAGAAATTAAAGCTAACTCGGCCCGGCACAACGTTAGGCCCACCACCATACAGGCCCATCCATGTATCAATGTTACGGCCCATCCATCTCGGTGTTCCGTTCCGGAAAAAGTCCTTTTGACATCCTTCAACTGTTGACGAAGTTCGAATTGGTCCTTCAACTGTAAAACCAGATGTTTGACACCCAAAACTTTGCAATACCGTGCAAATCACATCCCTCACCGGTTTTGATGGCTGTTTTATATGACGTGGCGTGGGCCTCACATGTGAGGCAATACGTGGCATGGGCCCACATGCCATGTGCTCTCCTCTCTGTTCTCCCCTTCTCCTCGCAGGCGCTGCCTCGCACCGGGGCTCGCCGCCGCTCCCCGTGGTCGACACTCGTCGGGTCCGCGCCGGCGCCCACAAGATGCAGCGGGCCGAGGAAGGTGGCGCGTCTTCGAATCCGTCGCTTGCAGAGGCCTGGGCGAGCGTGGTCGTTCGGCGGCGGGATCCCCTAAATCGGAATCCCCATGCCCGCCGTCGCCCTCCTCTCCCCCTGCCGGCGGCCTCGGGCGCTGGCCCACTGAATCTTTCCTCTCTGCTCAGCTACACACGCCCTCTCTAGTCTCTTCTTCCTTCGAACAGTCCTCCGAACAGGATCTCGCTCGAACAGACTCGCCGTCGCCGCCGGCCAAAATTCGCGGATCCTCCTGCATCGATTCCAAATTCAGCTGATAGCTCCCCACCCTCCCCAAGATTCTCCCTGACCCTTCCACGGCGAGCTCCGACCACCGCCCGGCCAGGAATCGAGGATTCCTCGGCTGCCGGGACTCCTCAGGGTCGACGGCATCGATGGAGCCCTCGCAGATGTTGTGGAGCACGCAGCAGGCGCCGAGCACGACGAGGAGGTACTACAGCTTCACCTGGCTGTGCCACCGCTGACCCACTAGCCCAGCAGCCTGTCGGCGGCGCTGCGCTGCGCTAGAGTGCGGAGCGGTCGAGTACGTCGCTGCCGGACATGGAGCTTGGCCAGCCAATGCAGACTCCTCCTCCTGCCGTGCGCGCCACACTCCTGCAGCACTCCCATGCTCGCACCACCGCGTGGAGCCCTGGACCCTGCTCCGCCGCTGTTGGGAGTCGAGGGAGAGGAAGGAGGAAGACGAAGAGGAGAGGAGGCAGAGGGGAGCCTGGCATGTGGGCCCCATGCCATCTATTGCCTGTCATGTGAAACAACCATCAAAACTGGCCAGGGGTGTCATTTTGCATGGTTTTGCAAAGTTGAGGGTGTTATTTGCATGGTTTTGCAAAGTTGAGGGTGTTAAACATCCGGTTTTATAGTTGAAGGACCAAATTCGAACTTCGTCAATAATTGGAGGACGTTAAAGGACTTTTTCCCGGTGTTCCAACAGTTACAGTTCCGCTCACTTTGGAGTAATACTACACGGTCCACTGGAAAAGAGAGCTCAAATAAATAAGCTGAAAAAAGAAGAGAGAGACACCCCCCCCAAAAAAAAAATAACAGCTATAAATTATAATAATTTAGTAATCCTGCACCGCCCAGATCGGAGATAAGCCGATCCATTTTATCCTTGACATTAGTTTTCTGTCCCGATTGGATCGGAAGGTATATTTCTTACCTACTGCTTATATCTAGATAAGGTGAGTTCGTTGAGATAAGTCATACCATACAGAACCTAGCTAATAAGGTAGTGTACGTGTCTGATTGCAACAAGAGTGTCTTAGCTTAATTCGGCTAACAAGGCTGGTAGTCAAGCAGCATGGCCTTGTTCTCTTCTCTAGTAGTACTGCTGTGGTCCTGTATTGGATAATAATAGAAAGGGATCAATCGAAAGATGTTGTGTCTGGCGTCAGCCAACCGTTCGGCTGTTGATTTATCTGACTACAGCTGCAGCTAACTTGCTACTGCAATACTACTGCAATACTCTGACTGTATTTGGGCCTTACAGGATTATAGCACCTGCAGCCACTGTAAAAAGAATGTCAGCTCAACAGGTCCGATTGAAGGTGTAATTACCAGAATTTTTCAAAATAGCTTTGCAGAATTCATTAGTGAAAGTATAATTTATGGTAATCCTTTTTTATCTTTCTCTTTGTTCATGCCGTAGAAAACTTAAAGAAAAATATAAACAAGAGGGAGACCATACATTGTTGAGCCAATGATTTTTCTCCTTTTTCTTTTTTATATTTGTCGGGTACCAAAATTAGGGGTACCCCAATTCAGGCCCTAAATCACCTGACAGAGAGGCCACATCGGCGAACGAGTTGAGCCGAGCTCTGCGGCCAACAAGAGGCCCACCATGACGACACCCCCGACGACCGGGAGTCTCCGTCCCGCTCGAGGGTGCCTCTTACCCTCGAGCGGAAATGTACGTAACGATCGGCCCCGACCGAGCTCGACGGTACCGCTTACCCTTGAGCGAGCGTCTCCGTCACGCTCGAGACCACTAGCTGCGCTCGAGGGATGCCGCACCAGTAACAGTGCCTGAGGCCCTGCAGCGCATTCATTCCACGACATGATGGCTCGCCTCTGCGGTCAAGAAGAGAAGTCACTGCACCACGCCACCGCCCCAATGCCGCGGAGAAGACACCGGTCAAATCCGCTCGCCACAGTCGCTCTGCGCAAGACGCTGTGCGGACAGGCCGTGTTAGGCCAGGCTACTGTGCCAACTACTCCACGACCTTATTTGTCCCGGTACGCCACAGGCCTGGAGGAAGGACCCACGAAGAACAACAGGGAGGGCTCGGCACCATCCCCACCCCCGAGTGACATCCCTCGAAGCAACGGTCAGCCACCAACAAGACAACGATGGCGATGTCCATGCCGTCGCCGGAGTTGGAAGGCGCGATTCCCGCTCACATAGTGCACGGCGTGGGCAGCATAGTGCATCTCGCAACGTCAGCACCACGAACACACATGTACGTCCTCCCTCACCCTTGGTCTATAAAAGGGGAGGGAAGCACATGCAACGAGGGGAGGACAAGCACGCACATGCAAAGACGAGATAACGCACGAACGCTTAGCCTACTCACTCGATATTGGCATTCAGCTCAATCACCCACCCAGGGACTTGGGAGCCCATCTCCCTCTCCCACCTTGCTTGTAATCCCCTACTACGAGCAACACGAAAACTCGGTGCTACGCACCACTGCTGGACGTACGGCCGCTTGGCCGAAACCAGGATAAATCCTTGCGTCCCGAGTTCATCACCCCAATCCCCCCATCGGAGCGAGTGGTTGGCAGCGCAATCACTTGTTATTGCCGGTGTGACCAAATCAGGCACCGACAGTTGGCGCGTCAGGTAGGGGCCTGCGTTGCGCAACTCCCGCTTCGTTCCCGATGGGTAACTTCGATCACCGGCGATTCCCGGAGCGATCGAGCAACCCGTTCCCAGCCGGATACGAGATCCGGTTCCGGAGCCTGCAGTTCCAGGCAACCGACAACGGCTACCTCATGCGCATCCTCTCAAGGGGATCGAGCAATCGCCCGGAGGCTCCACAGCCACAGACGGCGGCCCCCCAAAGGAAGAGGCGCCCAGGACCACGCACACGGCGCGCGCGTGCCGCAAGGCGTGTCGCCAACGCCAACGGCACCCCTCCCGCAAGGGAGGGAGGTGTCCCACCACGGACGCTAAGGGCGGAAGCAATGCCTTTCCTCCAGGCGGCCACAGTTGGGCAACATGCTGCCCCAGCATCGTCCAACCTCTACGGGCTACGTAATCATTACGCAGCCGTCTACGCCTCATTAGTCTACACCAACATGAGTGCGTACGACGACCTACCGGGCTATCACTTGGCCTCAGTACGTAACCTCATCGCCTCAATGCCCGACGACTCCTACCCGAAATCGGAGGAGGGGTACGCCCTCGGGCAAGAATTCCCCCGGTGGGACTACACCGGTCTCCGCGACCGGGAGGCCTTCCCAACCTTCCAGGCCGCGGCCGATTACTACTTTGGCTACTTCGATGACGAGTATGATCCCACTAGGGAGTGCTTCGTCATTGACGCCGAGCGAGTCAGTGATGGGCACACGACCAACGACGACGACGATGGTGTGGATCCGGAGGGCGCGCAGCCATCGGACCTACAGGATCGCTCGCCCCAAGGGGATAAGCCACGCTCACACCATCAGGCACAAGATACCCACGCCAACGAGCTCGGTGACAGGGACGAGCAGACCCCGCCACCCGTGCGTTCCGGCCGTGTCCCGCCCGACGGAAACACAGGACGTGACGCGGACGCACGGCAAGCAGGACGCTTGACCCGTGCTCGTATCCTCAACGATGGGGAAAACGACGATCCCGTCACACTCCCCCGAACGAGCTAAAAGCTCATCGCGGCAGCCGCGCTGCTTAGGGCGATGCCGCAGCCAATGACCCCTGAGGGGCGCAAGCTGCACCGCGAGGCACAAACGTTGGTCTAGAATGCCACACGCCAGCAAGCCGAGAGCTCAACCTCCCGTTTACGTCACTCCTCGGTGTCGAGCGGTGAGCGTGGCAGGGAGTCCTCGGTGTGCTCCCCTTGGCGAAACAACGAGACACCACCATCGCCCGAAGGCGACCGACGTCGCACCGACGAACCACGCACTCCAGCAACGGAGGCGCGTGCCACGAGGATCCCTGTGAGATCTCGTCTCCGGGACACTCATGGCGCCTTGGACGACGGCGATGCCCGCAACTTCCTAAACCAGAGGAGACAACAGGAGGAAGCGGGGCCTCGCCAACCACGACACGACGACCAGCGCCACAACGATCGGGACGGTGACCGGACGGCGGAGCCGGTGGGAACACGCGCGTTCAGCCGCAGCATCCGCATGGCCCCGATTCCGCTTCGATTCCGACAACTGACGACCATCACCAAGTACTCTGGGGAAACAGACCCCAGAGTGTGGCTGAACAACTACCGCCTTGCATGCCAGCTCGGTGGGGTGACAAACGATGCCATGATCATCCGCAACCTGCCGCTTCATCTTGCGGATTCCGCGCGGACATGGCTCGAGCGTCTGCCCCCAAACCGAATTCACGACTGGAACGATCTGGTCGAGACCTTCGTGGGGAACTTCCAGGGCACCTACGTGCGCCCCGGGAACACGTGGGATCTTCGAGGGTGCAACCAAAAGCCCGACGAATCCCTAAGGGACTTCATCCGGCGCTTCTCCAAGCGCTGCACCGAGCTCCCCAACATCACCGACACTCAGATCATCCACTCCTTCCTCGAGAGCACCACTAGCTACGACCTGATATGCAAGTTGGGGAGGAACCCTCCCCCCGACGCGAACCGGCTATTCGAGGTGGCCTCCAAGTATGCTTCGGGGGAGGAGGCGGCCAACGCCATCTTCAACGGAAAGAAGGAAAAGTGCCCCGAGGAGACGCCCGCGGAGGGCAGCAAGCCAAGGAACCGCCCGAAGAAGTAAAATCAAGGCAAGAAGGGAAAGAAGTCTCGAGCCCCTCGCGAGAAGGGCAACAACGACGAACGAAGTCCCCGCAATAGACCCCAGCCACAAGGGGCCTCGTGGCTCTCCATGTGGAGGGGGTGTCTTTGATGCCGACGGGTACCCCGAGGTGGAACACGTGTTCTTCATCGCGGGAGGACCCGCCGCCAACGGAAATCCTCACGA
>JACEFO010000927.1:0-45593 GCA_015342445.1 Digitaria exilis
GCCAGGCATAGGCATTACATGGAGGGGGAAGGCGCAGCTATATAGCTTGTAAGGGCGGGCAATACAATGGGAGGATATTGATCTGAAGGATCGAAAATGTCAAAAGTATACACAATGCACACTACGGTACAAGTTGGCAAAAATAGAAATGGACTAGCGGTTCATATATATACCACAGTACATTTGGTAGCAAGTCTTTTCAAAAATTAATTCGAAGCTCATCAGCACCTTTGCAAACGGTTTCGGCGTCGTACCTGGGTTCATCATTATGATTTGAAGTTACAATGATGTGTTGCAAACTTCTTCAGCCATTATAAAACGAGTTAGTACACTCTGGAGAAACAGCAGAAAGTCTTTGGCAGCTTGAAAGTTGCTGACGGGGGGAAATGAAGTGTGGGCCAAATGGTCCCAGTTGATGGCTGGCTACACATGAAAGGGAGGGAGATATTGACTTGTTTTTTTGGGCAAGCAACTTTATGAAATTGTATAAACTAGGTCGAAGATGGCAACTTGTTGTGTTCCAAATGCAGCTATGATACTCATTACCCTGACTTTTTAGAGCACTGTCACATTAGCCCCTTTTGCCTCAGGAGCAACTTTACAGCAAAGCACAGGAATATTCTCTCACTTTGTTCTAAAATGAAGCAGTGTCGCGTTGTGAGAACTTTCGTTTCTTTTATTATAGTGCCTACCCTTGTTTGTGACATTGTATGATTTAATATAGGTATCCATAAATATCGTTAGATATTTAGACACATGCCATACTTGTGTGTCACATTTTCTGTGGCATTAATAATTTTTTTTTGTATTGTTACAATTATCTCACTGCAGTACCATTTCTGGTGGCATTAATCAAAATAAGTTTTGATATAAGAATTGGTTCGGTAGTAGCATAAATGTAATAAGTTTTATCCTTTGACAGTACATTTACTAGTACTTGAGAGGACCTTTTCATCCCTTACATTAATTACTACGGCCACATAAAGACCCCTTACTAAGAGATAGTGCATTTGGGGATGTGACCAACCAGTACTAGCTGTGTGTCTACGGGTGAATTCAAATGGAAATCATCCACAAACTAAGCTAGATATGAATGTATAGGGTGAGATGGTAAGTAAGCTACATGTGTGAGGCAAGAGGTGCAGGTTCGAATCCGATGTGGACTCGTATATTTTGCGTGAAAAATTGGCATGACTTGTATCTTAGGACCGTATAATGGCCACCCCGAGTTTAAAATATCTTTATGGGACAAAAACCTTTAATAAGGGTGCATGACCCGGTACTAAAACTCGAGACTTTTAGCATGTGTTTGGACAGGGTTTTGGAGGGGGTACGAAATGGGTCCGACCCAGATCGACCTGTGTGGTGGTTGGGGGTTCATGTGGATTGGATCGAGAAAAGGTATTCTTCTTAGATGCAGGTTCATCCATTCCACCAAAACCAAGGCACGGGTGAAACCCTACTTTTCATTCTTCCACACATCCCTTGGTGGGTGTATGGGTCCACATCGCTTAGCGGGGCGCTAGACAGCCATGGGCATGAGAGGCGGTGGAGCTTCGGGAGCGGAGCAGGTGAGATGGTGGCACAGAGGACAGGAATGGAGGAGGTTGGCATGTGAAGACGACAGTGGGAGGCATGAGCGAGGCGGCAGGGAGCATCGAGGGCGCAAACTATGGTGGTGGGGGAGGGTACAAGCGGCTGCGTCGACGGGCTGTGGCGCCACTCGTGTAGGAGCTCAGCTGTGGAGCGGAGGAGGAATGAGATAAGAGAGAGGGAGAAAAAAAAAGAAAAATATGACAAGTGGATCTCACCACTAATAGGTCGGACTCACCACTAATAGTGCTAAAATGACATCCAATCCATCCTCCTAACTCTCCAACCAAACAGAAAATTGAGTTGGGCCCAACCCTCTCATCCAACACGAGATAAGTCCAACCCAACCCCAAAACTAGGTTGGAGTCAAATATAATCCACTTGGTCCCGAAATTAAGTACACGCTTAGTCCTCGATCCTATGGTACTGATCCAAAAAAACAGCAATAAAATGGGTTTGGGACTAGAACCCGTTTGGGCCCCATGACTAAAAATTAGTTTCACATTTTGAGGCCAATTTTTTTCCAGATAAAGAGAATTTTAACTAATTTTAAGTAAAGATAGAACATAACTTCTGGCCACTCTAATGATACTCAATCTTTAGACTAGACTGTCACCCATATGCCTGGGTAAAAACTGCTTGGTGTTAACATCTCTTAACTTTATTTCTAAATACTTATGGGCACCATCAATCATAAGACTTAGAAATAGCATCAAGATACAATCACAGTATAGCTTGCTTAAAATATTAAAAAGGCGAACATAAATTTATCCGCAAGCGCACAGATATACTATTGTAGCACTTCAACCAGGAGTAAACTAGGGTTATCGTTATTTATTATTTAATAAAACTATCCTCTATATATACAAATTATCTAACTCATAGGTCATAGTCAACTTCTCGTAAAATAGAATAAATTGTCATGAGAATACAGTAATAATATTACTCAAGTTAATGATCAGACAAAGATAACGATTAATCATGTTAATCATCAAAACCATAGCCTAAACCACCTCATAAAAGAATAAGATAAACTAGAACTGGGATTGTGTTAGTGCTCATTAGCTACACACTTTTAGTGCCATTTAGGAGGATTGTGGTGCTCATTAATAATACCCGCCAACTTAGATACTTGAAATAACCCCGTTTTCGCATATGTTGTGTTTGGAGCATGTCATGTTTTTGAAGGAAAACGGTCCAATTTGAAGCGTTTATATCCAGAGCCCAAAACCAACTACAAACCGAAGAAAATCAAGCCCGATGAAGGAGTGTTAGCAAATAAACCACGTCGTGTATGTGCATGACGTTGTGCCAGGTCGAGTCGTCGATGGCGCACGTGTACGAGCTCGTGTTCCAGTCCATCCTCTAGGTTCAGGTTGCGTGTGTACGTGCATGGCGTGCATCAATCCGTCGTGTGTGCGACGAGTTCGTTGAGTCCAGAATGTTGGTATGGCCACGTTCTGTTTAGGTTGTTAGTATCTGGTCACGTACGTATGTCCGTGCGTACTCCTCGTTGAGTTAGTTAGCTTGTTTAGGGATCGAGTCTGTACCGGGTTTGTTGGTGCACGAGTGGGTGCTCGTGTTCGGGTCCAGCAGAACGGTGAGTACGACGTGTGGCGCGTGTGGCTCAGATGACCAAGTCGGAGGCTTGCGGCAGCAGAGGAAGGGACGCCACTTGGGCTCACGGATGAAGACGATGACCGGTTCTTGCGTGAAGTTAGGTGCTCACGAAGGAGAAGAAACCGGGTCACCCAGGACGTGCGTGGCGTGGGCGCCGAGTTCGCGCAAGTGTGTGGCGGTGGGCGCTGTGTCCACCGAGGCCTACAAATGGTCCATGTAATCTCTTTGTATTGTTTAAGTCGAGTCCATTTGAGTTGAATACAAGCCAACATAGAGGCCGTTCGAGCGGCCGGGGCGTTCGTCGTCAAGTTCGTGTGTGTGCACTGTGCTTCTTCTTCCTCCGTCCGTGCGTGAGGGAATTGAGTTATTCTAGATAGACTCCAACAAGGAGCCCAACCAATCAACTAATGGGCCATGAGGGCTTCCATAGGCCAACTCATGGCCCTAGAGTCCACATCCAACACGAGATCGAGTCAAACTCGGATTCAATTCGCGCAGCCCAGGACAACATGATCATCAGGTGCAGATTCAGAAATCTAAACGGCCTCAACTACCAAAATATTGAATACCAAAGTTGACGGCATCGTCGAGCTATTCGATTTGGACCTATGGGTCGCATTATTTGGAATATGGAGCTAGGAGATATTGCCCCCGAAATACATTGCTACCCAGAAGAGTCCGAATCCAAACAGATTAGGCTGACCCTCGACGTTGCCTAGGAGATGGCTTAGGCTGACCCTACACGCCATGGTTGGCCCTACGTTGTGATGCCTTGGTGGGATTCCGGAGCCGTGCCTTGATGCATCATGGCATATGTACATTGAATGGTGACATTAATCTAATCTTTCCTCGTTAGTTTTGATTCTAATATGCGTGCTTTATCTCATTTGTATAGCTAGCATAGAATAGATCTAATCATGGTGATTAGTCTTTATGTCTAATTATCTTATGTTCTCTTCATATGTCTATAAGGTGGTGACATATTATGATCATGTGGTGGTAGCACGCGCTAGGTTCTTAGTAGGTTTAGATCTAAATCGTGGTGATTATTCTATGATAGCTTGCGGATACATCTTAGTGGTGTGCGGGAAGCCGATCACGGGATCCCTCATGTAGTGACAGTATGCGGGGGAGTAGGGCCAGTTGAACGTATGTTGTGGGATCATGTCCCCTTATCGAAGTATGAGTTTGGTTAGGTTATCACTTAGGCCGGAGTTGCAATGAAGAAGACGGTGGGCTCGTGCTACCGAAGAGCGGTGTTGTCTCGAGGAGGTCGGTTGTGTTCATTCATCTCATACATTGTGTTCACATCCATTGCCTCACACACATACATGCTCAACCATATATGCAATACACGCTTCATGATAGGGTTAGATCCGTTAAGCTAGATAGAAAACTCTAGTAAGTTTATTGTCGATCCACAGATTGATAAACCTTGGGGAATACTCTAAGGGAGAGCTACAACCGACCCGTGCGCTTGCAGTACATAATTGACGTGGCTAAGCATCCGTCAACAGATTGTCATTGAAGCTAACCTAGAATATCCTTATAAATTATCAAATTAGAAAAGATTAAATAATCATATGGTTAAATTAGTGTTTAAGCCATATTATAAAGGAAAAAAAAATATCCGGTCCATATTCATGGCCCAAATATTCATAGAGCTCCTATTACAAAATCTAGCAGGAAGGAAATGTGCTAGACAACTGAGTCCTATAACGACTTGTTGTCTTCCTCTCATAACTGGTAGATAATAAAAATATTTGAAGGAATTCTTATATCCAAGCACCATGCCTACTTACCGGAAAACTATTCTAATCCCACTGTTGACTCCCACCTTACGGATGGACAAGTTCTAAGACTAGAAACAAGCATAAAGCACTCCAAAGTAATATAATAGCATAGATGGATGATCTAATCATATAACAAATATAACTCATGATGGAATAAGATATGAATACTAGATACTATAAATATAACAAAAACTTCATATAACATCTCTGAAGAATCGATAAAGATCTGATAAAAAGAATACAAAGTCATTACCCAAGATCAATGATGAATCTTGAAGAACAACTTAATCAAATTGATGAACTAGACTTGGTTCCTCTAATCCTAGAACTACAGCTAATTAGAACTAGAAGGTTTCTTGCTGGCTTTTGGATGTCTTAGTTGGGAATGAGATAGGGGGATTTGCCTCTGCTTATATAGGCCTCCAAGGTTGGTTTGGGTGCCTCCTGATATGGTAGTAGGTAGAACCGACAAAAGCAACCGCCATTCCATTGCTCGCCAAAGGGAGCTTGCACCGCCTTACTGGTGGGCTGGCTGAGCTCAGTGGACCGACCGGTCCCTAGCACGCCTCCCGGCCACCGCCTTCGTGTGTTGGGCCATGGGTTGGATTCTTGGCATTAACTTGAGCATTTTTCTGGAACAAATATTCTTTATTCTTTTATGCTTTTTTTTACCATTTTTCACCCTAAATTCCTAAATTCGTATAAAGATAAAAGGCAAGTTGGAACCAAGTCATACTAAATATGATAGTAAAATAGTTTTTCCTTAATATGCTCATGGGAATATTTAGCATTAAGGACCGTTAACACTTGACCACCTATGCCAAACATTGAGTAGCCAATGCAACCAATTCCTGTGAAGCTGGTTGTTGTAGGATAGCCAAGTTAGAAGCCAATGTATAGTCGAGTATATAGCCTACAACATAGTAAATAATTTCTCTTCTCAAATATTTATCATTCTTGCATAACCACAAAGACCAGCAGATGGTTGCTACCCTAGAAAACTAATTGTTTCAAGTCTTTGCTAATGCCCCCCCAACCAGGTACCAACGATATTTGACACATTACGAGGTTATAGCGCGAGTGAAGTTACATTCAAGAAACAAGTGTTTAATTATACCCATCTTTGTAACAAAAACAACATTGTTTAAAACCATGCCATGGGTTTTGCTAGATTGTCTTTTGTTAAAATGACTTCCTACGGAGATACTAAAAACAATCTTAATTCCTGAGGGGAGCTTTCCACTTCTCGAGGCTTTTGTTGATATTGGGGGATATCAACATGGGATCATAGCCGGATAATGAAATTTATTTGACCAATAACTGTCCATTGGAATGTAAGTTAAACAACTAAACAAGAACTATTTAACCAAGCTAGTCTTTGATTAATGTAGCAATAGGAACAAATCATGACCTAGTTAATCATGATTGGAGTAATTTAGGTATGACCTAGTTTTCCCAAATTAGGCATGGCATAGTTAGTCCATTTTTAGTCATGCTAATTGGCCTTCGCACATTGTAGTAATTTATCTCAGGTCTGAAGTCCTAACAGGCCTAAATAAATATTACATAAGGAATAACAGGTAAACCCATATTTAGGACAATAGTGCAAACTTAATTCTTCTTCCTCTTCCTCTTCGTCGTCATCTTCTTCTTCTTCTCCTCCTTGTCATGTCATATTAGTACCAGTGATATACAAGCACTAACGAAGTTGTGCAATTGGCTATATCAAGATATGATCGATAAAGGTGTACGTCCAATTACAATACGCTAGCCAGCACTATTTCTTGATTATATTAAGGGGTAAACTATCCAAAGGAATCACATATAACTACCAAGAAAGAATATCCTTGTGAGATCAAGTAAGACTCGAGCAGCTCCAGATACCCGCCTAAATTCAGAGGGTGAAAAAAAAAACACTCAGCAGGCTATGTAGCAGAGCCTCAATTTTGGGGAAGCCTCCAATCCCTTCATCCACCCTCTAGGGACACATCTATCCATGGACTAATTCTTTGTGGGTTCCACGGACTAATTCTTTGTGGGTTTAAGTTGCCAATAAATCTAAACATAAAGAAACACATATTTTTATTGACATGGGGACAGAGAACGTTGAACATAAATATCCCATATTGTTAGTTGGCCGTCTTGGTTGCTTGTTACAATTTATTGGCTAAAAGTACCATGTGTAGTTGCTGAAAAATTTCGAGGAGGAAACACTAAAAAAAACCAAAGGTGCTCACAACATCGGCTAAAATACTTGACCTAGTAAGCCACGTTGGCCAAAGCGGTGCCACGCTAGGCCGCCAGCCGCTGCAGCCAGAGCTAAAGCTGCACATTGTCCAAATGGGTGACGAAGGTGATTGGATGGTGGTAGGATGTATGCGCGCAGACATGGTGGATCCAGATCCTCTGAAGTTGTTGATGCTACCTCGGAGGCAGGTTGGAGCCGCTGTAAAGTTCAATATCGGCATCCATCGGTCGCATACAGGAATGAGTGTTTCCTTCATTTGACCCAAATACATGATGTCAAGCGTACATGTTAAGGTCCATTTGCAAAGGAAAAGGCTAACTGGACAAAACACAAGATGGACAACCTCAACCGTGGACCATGAGGGGATGCAGCGGGGGCTGTGGACCGCGTGAGGAGGTGGAGAGCTTGAACGGGGACACGGCGGCATGCGGCAGGCCCTTCGAGGTCAAGATGTGGCGCAACGGGGAAGATGGTTGGGAATACGGTGGCTCGGTGCTATGGATTATCGGAGGCCGACGGACCACAGTGTCTAACACGGTTAATATTAACCGAGGTGGACGAGTTATAGTGTTTGCCTCTGTTAATATTAATAGAGGCAGACGCGTTGTAGTGTCCGCCTCCATTAAGTACCCAGAATCAAAATTTCAACCTAGTTCTTTCAAATCTATTCGTGGGTTTATATTTCAAAATAAATGGATGTAACAATTCTTTTCGTCCATTCATTGTTTTACTTGTTTAAATGTAAGTTTTACTTGTTTAAATTTATTTTAAATTGATGATTTTCCAAATGTAAAAGAAAAGTGTTCGCTTCGGTTGTTCGCCTCCTTTATGCTGCAAAAATGGAGAACCGATGGTCCATTTAACTTGAAGACTTGTTCTCCGACACAAACATGTCCCGAGCATGCTGTAGAATCCATTTTTCCCGTTTGCTCGCCTCATGGCCGCAAACTATTGCTATTGGATGAAACCATAATCCATCACTTCGGTTCGTCCGCCACCTCTACAAGCCGCACATGATATGGCCACGTTTGGGACAGCCGTGTGCTATGTGAAACGCTAGTTTTCTGCAGAAGCTATGTCCATAGAATCGGCCAGCAGCAACGCGAAGTGTTTGGCTCCCGAACAGAATCACGTCCGGCTGCCACACCGCTCGCCGCTGGGCGCCGGCGCCGCCGTCGACACCTCACCAGTGTTACATGGACACGGTGCGGGTGTCGGAATCCGACACGGGTGCGGGTGTCCGATTCGGCAAATTCTAAAAAACAGGATTCTTGGATTCGTCTAATATTTTTTTACATTTTACAAATAAAAAGATCCATTGCAAAAGAAAAGGGAAAAAAAGAGGATCAGAGGGCCTAAAGTGGTAAAAGCCCATCATCAAACCAGCCTAATGTTGGCCCAACTCCCACCACGAGTCCACGACACCACTCTTATCCCCAACCGGCCAACCCTATCTGCTGCCTCTCATCCCGTCTCTGCCTCCTGCCCTCCTCCAACCGCGTCGCCGCCGCTGCTGCCTGCTCGCCTCCGCCTCCTCCGCTGCCCTCTTCCGCCTCCACCACTGCCGCTGCCCTCCTCCGCCTACGCCGCCGCCACCCACCCATGCCTCCGTCGCCCACCTCTGCCTTCTCCACCGCCAGCATAGCCTCCCCTGGCCGCAGGCTCTATCTGTCCAGTGGAGGCCCGCGTCCGCGTCATCCAAGACCAGAGGATGAGGAGGAGGAAGGACAGGAGGCGGGCAGTGAGGCTCTGGCGACGCATCACTGGATTTGGACGCGGCTGATGGCGAGTCTGATACGCGTCGTATCGTATCCGACACGAATCGACGCGCAGATATTTTTCGGACGCGCGTGTCCGTGTAACACTGCTCCTCACACGAGGCGGCAATTCCTCTAACCAGCGAGGAGCTAGCATCATCCTGGTTCTGATTTGCAAAACACCGGCTGGATGACTATTTGTTGGGGTTGTAGTTGGATTGGATGGAGAAGGGAAGAGAACTCACGAGGAGGAACACAGCCGTCCGACATCCTCGCCGCCCCACCACTCCGGCCTCCGCTGCTTCTCGAGCCTGCACCGCACCTACCTCCGATGCAGCGACGGCGCGAGCACGGGAGAATGGGCGAGGGGCAACGACATCGCAAGGACAGGGACAGGACACCGGTGGCGGCGCAAGGGCTCCGGTAGGGCTGGGCACGTGAGGACTACGGCGCGAGGATTCCGGCAGTGGGGATTCCGTTGGCGGGGATTCTGGCGCGAGGACTCCGGAGCGAGGATTCTGGCAGTGTGCTCGTTCGTGTGGAGCAAGCGAGCGAGGTGGGCGGAAGGGCTCCGTCAGAATCAAGTTCTTGTTGGGCGGAAGCACCTCTAGAGCCGTTTCTGCGTCGTAGTGTTAAATGGGTGTTGGGCCAAATCGTGGTCGTGGGAAGCGGAGGGAGAAGCGGGCCGTTTGGTACAGAATCGGATTAAATCCAACAGAATCAATTCAGAATTTGTCCCAAACGGGCCCATTGTTTGTTGTTACATGGGCAAGGTTTCTGAAGGTTACAAAGACAATCTTAGCTTCACTAAAATATTGATAGTAATATATTTATTTACTCGAGGTGACACAGTTCACAATTTTGCATATGGTGTTTTCTTTAAAAGAAAATGTTCAATTTCATAGGGATCACTCCTAGAATACATACGTTTTTTTATCATTCTAGTTGTGTCAGGTGAACTACTTATTTCTTTTAGCATGCAAGACATTAGGCAAAATGCAGTCAAACATTTTGCAATCACTGAAGCTGCTGGTGCTTCCAAGTATTGATGTTGGTGCTTCTTTTTCCATTTTGCAAGCAAGCACCCCTGTGATGTTCCTATTTTTCAATTTTGGGAGCATAGTAAATTTGCAAGCAACCAATACCAGTTGCTCTGGATTGGTAACACTAAACTGTCATTCTTTTCCTATACTCAAATTTCAATCAATTTTACTAGTGAATTAACTTCAATAGGTTGTATGGAAATTTCAATCAATTTTATCATAATGAATGATCATCAACAGACTAACCAAATTAGAACAATCATATTCTTAAATGGACACAATAATCAATCTCAAATTGACAAAGATCCTAAATATTGAATCACAATCTTGTTTTTGCAAATATTGAACTCAAATCAACACTCTATTACAATATTGTCCGCTTCTACTTAAACTGTACTGAATTTGCTATTACTGCCATCCTACAGAGGTTCATGTGCGATAGTTGCTCGTCCCCAAAGATAGTGCGGCACCTGGATGAGCAAATCCCCTTTTGGCTTGGCTAGACTCTTTGACAACAACAACCCTGTCATTGCCTAATGAAACCACTCCGTGATAGTGAACATTAGGGCTCAAATAATGGGATCAAAGCGAGACACGACATCATTGCAGGGAGGAGTGCTAGGCACAACCCTCGGCAACGGTGGATGTCAATGAGAGAGTTGCAATACCAGAGGTGTCATAGGCATCGGCCCTGCTTTATTTGAGTATCTATCGAATAGACGCCATCTTCTTTTATCCTCAGATGGCCAATTTGTGTTATTTATTTATAGGTGGTATATGGTCAATATGGGCTGAACTTAAGTATTGGCATGGCCGCTGGATGCCGCATGGATGGCGATTAGCCATTCACATCCCTCAAAGATAGGATCTGCCATGGCAGGGCCATGCTGGCGGCTCTAGGACAATGTCGATGTGCTCCCTCTTCCTCTACGAGGGTAAACACAGCACAATCGAAGACGCTTACAATACACACACTTACCATGAGATGGAGGATAATGTTCACTCGCTGGTCTGTTTAGGTGAAGAGTTACATATGTGGCAACGAAAATAAGGTAAAATATAGATGATGTGTTAACAATGTTCAGTACCGGATATGGTAGTTTGTGGTAGTTTGCCTGTGCACGAGGCACATGGCAAAGACCATAAAACACACGACACAGTCCTTGACATGTGTGGCCCACGATAATGCCAGGACGGCAAAGATGACTTTGTCCTCAGCCTTTTATCAAGCACACAGCAAACATCTTTGATGTGAGTTTTTCTCGGCATATGAAAAGAAAGCAACCGACGGCGCAGGGACAGTGATGATTGGTGTGGGGCGACTTTGTTGTGTGATTCTGCTTGTGCACACGATAAAGAGCTTATTTGCCGTGTGTCCGAAATAAAGCATATGACCAAGCCTCGGGCACACGAGCAAACTAGGAGTTTCCGGTATGGTTCAGGAATGGCACGAAAGTGTGTGGAATCAAAACAGTGGCACTAAATAGAATGCTAATTTTAGATAGCACATAAAAATTAGTATATTTTGTTTTATGAATATAGGATAGGGAGAGTATACTCCGTGGCCGGCTACAAAATAAGTTATTCTATAGCCATATTCGTTTACTACAATTCTATGTACTGGTTTACTATAATATCAATACAGATTTATGGTAAATGAATTACTATATTAGACATGGGGTATTTATCATGATATTATAGTAAATCACTTAGTAAAAGTTACTATAATCTCCTGAATTACCATAGTAATTGTAGTAACTTGAAGTGGCTATAGAATAGTTATTCTATAGCCAGCCATAGAGTAGTAGTTCGAATATAGGATTTCTCTTTATTCTGGCCTATTTGGTTGCTTCTTCTATATCCGTTTCTTCCTCCCCCGTGTGTCTTGCTAGAAACTACTTTAGAAGGATTTAGGGATAAGAACTCGATGGGTAAAATAGGTAGGGCTTTCTATCCATCTTGGGAAACATTATTTTCTCTCAACATGTTCGATATTTTCGTTAAATATGTTTAACATTTGGCATTTGAAATGCTGAAACTATACATATAAATATTTACATGGGTGGGTGGTGGCACACAGGGAGAGAGATGTAGGCACGAGAGAGGTAAAGAGGCTAGGGTTGAGGTGTCCGATCCAACGGTGGATAGGAATTTCGTAAATAGGCTACATCTTTAATCGAGCCACCCCACAGCCCACCCACAGGCCTGCATGTCCCTCTAAAACGGTGGACTGATCATGTCCAGCCTGTTGCTGCGTCCGGTCTCCGCGTGTGCGCTGCAGTGCAGTATCCAATTATCCATCAACAATAAAATCAGGGAGAATCCCATACAATAAACAGTCCCTACCGCGTGTGTGCGTGCTCTTGCTCCGTCTCCGTGTTTCAGGGTTTGAACAGAATCCGCCGCCCGCTCCATCACAGTAGCCTCTTGGCCCTCTCACACACACCTTCTAGTCTTGTTCAGACCAGTCAGCGGTCAGCACCACCGTGCCTGACTGACGCCCTCACCTCTATATTCCCCTCACTTGCCACTGCATCACAGCAGTAGCAGCAGGCACACTCAGACGCTTCCATCCTCTCCAAACATCCAGACATTCGGCTACGGCCGCTGGGCGCTGGCCACCGTCACTAGAGATCGAGCAATCTAGCAGGCAGCAATGTCTTCGTCTTCCTCCTTCCAAAGAGGCGACGAGCGACGAGGAAGGTGGGGGAGCCCCGAGCGCACGGTGGTCTGGACGGAGCCCAGGCCCACACCCAAACCTACCAGGAAGGTGGCAGTTGTCTACTACCTCTGCCGCCACGACGGCCACCTCGACCACCCGCACTTCCTGGAGATGGAGCTCCCGCTCTCCTCTTCCTCGCACCGTGCCTCCGGCCTCTACCTCCGCGACTTCACGGCCCGCCTCGACGGGCTCCGCGGGAGCGGCATGCCCGCCATGTACGCCTGGTCCGCCAAGCGTAGCTACAGGAACGGCTACGTGTGGCAGGACCTCGCCGAGGACGACCTCGTCCACCCCGCCCACGGCTCCGACGAGTACGTCCTCAAGGGCTCCCCGCTCCTCCTCTTGCCTCACCATCCGGCACCCGCACCACGCTACGATGCCGACGCCTCCTCGCCGTCTTCTTCTTCCGGCCGCCGCCGCCGCAACAACTGGAGCTCCTTCGACCTCGGCGAGCACAACCACAAGCTGGCGGCCATGCGCTCCGCCCAGAATTGTGCTGCCACGCAGACAAACCACCTTCACCACCTTAGGCCAGACGAGCTGCAGGAGTCCACTGAGCTGGCCATCGACGAGATCTCGCCACCACCGTCCTCCAGCAGCCCAGACGCCGGTGGGGAGAGGGAGGTCGGCGTGATCGCCGGCGGGCGGATGCGCGCGTCGGCGATGCTGATGCAGCTCTTCTCCTGTGGGTCGATTGGCGCCGCGAGGCGGGGCCACGCGCGTGGGCGCAGCAGCTCCGACTTGCTGACGAGTGCCGGTGGCAGCGGCAGGCAGGCCGCCGATAAGGAGGCGGACGCAGACGCATCATCGGCAGTCGGAGCGGAGTGCTCGTCAGGTGGTGGTGGAAATGGAATCAGCGCCGGCGTGGTTAATAATAATGTCATGGATCGGGACTACTTCAGCGGCAGCCTCGTTGAGAGTGGCAGCAAGACCAGCGGCGGCGGTGGCGATGCCGCTCTTCTTCTCAAGAGGTCGTCCTCCTGCAACGCCGACAGGTATATATATGTGTGCTGATTTGAGCTCAGTGTTGAGAGGATGAGTTCAGCTTGAGGATGCAGCAGGCGTGCATTCATGTCATGGGATTTCAACTACATTTCATTCGGCGTTGCATCTTCTTACGTGCTGCACTGTACGTATGCAGGGGCGCCGCGAAGATGAAGGTGCCGGTGGGAGCGAGGGAGCAGGTGGTCCGCGCCGGGTGCCTCGCCTCCCGGGGAAGCCGCGCGGCAAAGAGAAACGCGAGCAAATCCACGGCGGCCGAGGTCAGGGCCGGCGACGGAGGCGAATGCACCAAGGGTGCAGCTGGCGAGCTCGAGTCCATGAAGCATGCATCTTGATTCGCAGGCAGCAGAACGGGCACGCCACGGCGTCGCTCGCTCCGAGACATGGATGGACGAGTCGACTCGGAGTCGGCTGAGATCGTAGATCTAGCACTGGACACCATTTGTATTTTGTATACTGCTAATCTAGTATTCTAGTGTAAACAATGGCAACGAGATCCGGCACGGAGCAGTACTCCGTGCCTGCTTCTCTATGTCATCTCTAAAATTAGTTAATTATAAGTATTTTCGCAGTGCCCTCCGATCCGATCCCCCAGCACGCTTCTCTATCTGTTTTCTGTTGGAGTCCATTTGTTTTGCTCATTCTCCTGGGGCGCGCCACCTGCATGCGCATCCATTGCGCAGGGTAGGTGTGCAGTGTGTGAAAACTGAAACGGCGAAGAAACAAGGCCGTGTCGGTTTGACTTTGGCTGGTCCACACTTTGTCGTCTCGGTTGGACTTGCACGCGCTGCGCCACACGGCTGCGGCGCCATGTGACAGCACGCACATGCGGATGGGCCCAAAGCAGTTGACGGTTTGACCCCTTCCCCGCCCTCATGTACGTCTCCCACCAGTTGGTGCCCCGGGATATTTTTATTTATCGTAGTTGTTGAGGATCATTTTCCACTATTTCAATGAAAATCCGTCAAAAAATATATTTGCATGGAAACACAAACTAAAATGGATGGGCCACCAGAAACACAATACTAGTCCTGGTTGTCAATACATTTAGTCTCGGTTGGACACTTGGGACTATAGTTCGGGACCGGTTGGAGACTCAGGACTATAGTTTGGGACCTTTAGTCCCGGTTGGAGGCCCGGGTCTATAGTTACCCTTTAGTCTCGATTGGAAACCCAGGACTATAACTCCGGACCTTTAGTCCCGGCTAGCTAGTCCTGGTTGGGTGGCCAGTATGAAAAGGACTACCTAACCGGGAATCTTTGACCATTCAACTTTTCAAATCGTTCATATTTGGCCATCAAGCAATTTTGGTGTGTGGTTTTACTGCCTACGACACCACGAGGCAGTACGGCCCACATGTCAGCCAAGTGGTCTGTTCTCTTTCCTCTCTCATCTCTTTGTTCTCTCTCTCGATCTGTCTCCGATGATGCTGTCCACAGACGCCCGAGGTTGGCCTGGAAGAAGTGGGACATGTCATCGATGGCAGACACGCGGCGCTTCATCGGACCGACAAGGAGTCCCCTCGGGCTCTACCGGCCCTAATATGGAGGACACCAACGGTTGTTCTGGTGACTGGCGCGCGATTGTAGAAGACAAGATCACACCGTTGTTCGCTCGATCTACCATAGAATACGAGGACGCCACAAGACGTGCTAGAGGTCTGCACCATTTCCACTACCACTGCTTCCCTGCTACCTCGCCGCATCTTCACCCTTCCACCAGCTCGAGAAGCGGGGAACCTACCATGGGCCCAGACTCGCTGGGGGCCTTTGCTCATCGTGTGGGGATTCGACCTACCATGGGCCTCTGGTCGCCTTGCCGTGGCCAGGAGAGGATTCATGAGTACCGATGGCGGCGGTTAGCATCGCCGTGAGCGCAGATCAAGATGAACAATCAAGCGGCAGCTGACGGAGATCAAGAGGAAGAGAGATCCACCATCGACCTTGAGCATGCACCGGCCACGAGTCCGCGAGGCCGCAAGGCCTACTTGTAAGGAAAATGGCCCTAGGCCATAGTTTGTGATTTTGGCGATTGATTGACAACATAATCATTGGGACTAACAATTTATCGAGATGATATTTGTAGATATTTCTAGGTCCCAAGGATATTTTGGAAGCCATCCAAATGCCTATATAACCAATATCCAAATGATGGTTATCCAAATTGAAGCCATCCAAAATACGTGGAAAAGTGTCCTTAGTCATATTCAAGGACATCCAAAAGATGGCAATGAAGATAGAAGAAAAGACCCGCGAAGAAGCAATGAAGAATTGCAAAACGCAGAGGCGTCGACTAAATCGATGGTGTGCCCGTCGAATTAGTCGATGGTCCATCGAATCAGTCGATGGTGATTGAAGACCGGCGTGCGTTCGTCTCTTGTGGGCAACGACTAAATCGATGGTGTGCCCGTCGAATTAGTCGATGGTCCACCGAATCAGTCGATGGTGATTGAAGACCGGCGTGCGTTCGTCTCTTGTGGGCAACGACTAAATCGATGGTGTGCCCGTCGAATTAGTCGATGGTCCACCGAATCAGTCGATGGTGATTGAAGACCGGCGTGCGTTCGTCTCTGGTGGGCGACGACTATTTCGACGGGGTGCCCGTGGAATCAGTCGATGGTGCAAGTAGCCGTTGGAGTTCAAAGATTCAAAGAGAAAAAAGGGCGACGACTAATTCGACGATCCCTCATCTGCACCCGTTGAATCAGTCGATGGTTCGCAGGAAACTGGCAACGGCTAGCAACGGCTAGTTTCTTTGGTTGGGGCTATAAATAAGAGGTGCCCCGGGCATTTGAAGTGTACTTGAGCTCAGGGAAGATATTGGCAAGTGTTCTACACATTCTTAAGTGTGCTCAATCCATCAAAGTGCTAAGTAGAAGATCTAGGTGATTATCCAAGTTCTTAGTGCTAGTCTAGATTCTTTAGCGCATCTCTTAAGTGTTTAGCCTAGAGTTCAGCGAGGTTTGCATACCTCTTTCCTTACCGGTGCTTGCACGCACCAAGTGTTGTAATCCGGGGCTTGTAGTCTTGCGAGACCCTCCAACCGAGTTTGTGGAGAGACCGTCGGTGCTTGTGCAAGGGAGGAGAGGCCCTTGGCGTTTGGCCGAAGCTCTACCAAGTGGAGGCGGCGAGGAGCATCCGGGGAGGGACGAGCGGAGACCCACTTGCACGTGGGGAAGTCCCGTGGTCACCCACGGAGTTACTCGACCAGGGAGTTTATGCCCTTGCGCGGGCATTCCCTTGGAGAGGGGCTCCAACAACGAGGATTAGTGGAAAGCTCGTGACCTTTCCGATACCTCAGTAAAAATCACCGTGCCAGGAGTTTGCTCTTCTCTACCCTTTACCTTCCGCATTTCATACTCACACTACTTTCTGAATTTACCTTTCCTAGACTTGCCATACTAGTATAGGATTGGACCTAGGGTGCAAAACTTTGTAGCGGTAGAGAGCAACATATAGAGAAAACCTAGAGCACATTTAGATAGAAATTGAAATTGGTTTTCATATGTGCAATTGGAGCCTTACTTTTTAGAGACACCTAATTCACCCCCCCCCCTCTTAGGGTGTCACGGTCCCTTCAATGGGTATCAGAGCAGGGGCTCGTATTTGGACCTCTAGCTTCACCGCTAGACGAGCGAAATGACATCTTTATAGGGAGGAAGTGATATCGGTAGGCCTCCACACTTTGACGGTACTAACTACCCCTATTGGCATATTCGTATGTCAAGTTATCTAGAAGCAAAAGGTTTAGGTGTTTGGAGAGTAACAAATGATGGAATGCAACCTCTCACTCGGCCCGAAAAACCCACCAAGGCCGATGAGAGGGAATTGCAACTCAATGCTATTGCTCGCAATTCAATTCTTGAATCTTTGAGCATGAATGTGTTTAATCAAGTATATGATGAAAAATGTGCCAATAAAATTTGGAAAAAGCTTAAGGAACTTTATGATGGCACAAGGGATGTGATCTATCAAAAGTATGACTTGATTAAGTGCAAATTTGATTCTTTTGAGATGTTGCCTAATGAATTAGCCAATGACATGTATTCTCGACTAAATGTTATTGTCAATCAGCTAAATGCTTTAGGTGTGCACAAGTTGACAAATGAAGACATCTCAAGAAAAATCATCCAAGCCCTTCCAAGAGAGAAGTATGGAAACCTTGTCACTTACCTCTTCGTGAAAGAGAAGTTCAAGGATGCCGACCCAAGCATGATTTTGGGCAAGATCAAGGCATATGAACTATCCAACAAGATCACCAAAGAACCTTCTACCTCAAGCCAAGAAATTGTTTCATCAAGCAAACAAGAAGAGGAGGAGAAGGATTGTGAGAAGAAGCAAAGATCTTCCAAGCAAAAGAAGAAAGCTCATAAGAACGTATCAAGCTCAAGCTCAAGCTCAAGCTCAAGTGAAGCATCAAGCTCAAGTAAAGAGGAAGAAAGTGATGAAGAAGAGGAAGAGGATGAAGATGTTGAGAGCGACACCTCTCTTGATGAAGAATCCAAAGAGCTCATCAAGAAGATGGAGAGGATGTTAAAGAGGCTCAACTCCAAGGGTGTTCCCATCACCATGCAAGACGTGGTCTTCACCAATGATAGAAGAAAGCAAATAAAATATGGTTGCTATTATTGTGGTGAGAAGGGACATTTCCGGGATTCATGCCCTATCCTTGCAAAGGAGTTGAAGAAAACCCGCAAGCTCAAGAGGAAGGAGAAAGAGGAGAAGGCAAGGAAGCAAGCACTCACTAGCATCGGCAAGTGGAGTGATTTAGATGAGCCAAGAAAGTCTTCACCAAGAAAAGCCTCATCAAGCTCATCGCATATGTGCCTCATGGTCAAAGGTAATGTTGCTAGTGATAGCAACGATGATAGCGATGTGAGTGATGACGACTAATTCGATGGTCCCTCATTTGCACCCATCGAATTAGTCGACGATACGCAGAAAACTGGCAACGGCCAGCAACGGCTAGTTTCTTTGGTTGGGGCTATAAATAAGAGGTGCCCGGCCATTTGAAGTGTGCTTGAGCTGGGAGAAGCTATTGGCAAGTGTTCTACACATTCTTAAGTGCTTAATCCACCAAAGTGCTAAATAGAAGATATAGGTGATTAGCAAAGTGCTTAGTGCTTGTCTAGACCCTTTAGCGCATCTCTTAGGTGTTTAGCCTAGAGTTTAGGGAGGTTTGCATACCTCTTTGCTTACCGGTGCTTGCACGCACCAAGTGTTGTAATCCGGGGCTTGTAGTCTTGCGAGACCCTCCAACCGAGTTTGTGGAGAGGCCGCCGGTGCTTGTGCAATGGAGGAGAGGCCCTTGGCATTTGGACGAAGCTCTACCAAGTGGAGGCGGCGAGGAGCATCCGGGGAGGGACGAGCTGAGACCCACTTGCACGTGGGGAAGTCCCGTGGTAACCAACGGAGTTACTCGACCGGGGCTTTTATGCACTTGCGCGGGCATTCCCTTTGAGAGGGGCTCCAACAACGAGGATTAGTGGAAAGCTCGTGAGCTTTCCGATACCTCGGTAAAAATCGCTGTGACGGGAGTTTGCTCTTCTCTACACTTTACCTTCCGCATTTCATACTCACACTACTTTCCGCATTTACCTTTCCTAGACTTGGCATGCTAGTATCGGATTGGACCTAGGGTGCAAAACTTTATAGCGGTAGATTTAGCAACACATAGAGAAAACCTAGAGCACATTTAGATAGAAATTGAAATATGTTTCATATGTGCAATTGGAGCCTTAGTTTTTAGAGACACCTAATTCACCCCCCCTCCCACCTCTTAGGGTCTCACGGTCCCTTCAGGGACGCTATCCTTTTAAAGTAACCTATGGTCGGCCATTTAGTACCGACTCGTAACACCACCAGGTATTAAATACTCATTTAAGTGCCGGCTCGTAACATCAACCATTACTAAATGGTCGGGGCCCTCGGGGACTGTCCGGAACCATTTAGTACCGGCTCGTAACACCACAGCTGGTACTAAGTGTCACCATTTAGTACTGGGTGGTGTTACCAACCGGTACTAAATGGTTCCGAGGGCCCCTGTGCTTATTAACCAGTACTAAATTGACTTTAGTACGATCTCAAAAGTAGCCGGTACTAATAGAAGGTGGACGAACGTGGGTTTTTCTAGTAGTGTCGCCACAATGGCTTTCTCTGCAAGCTAAATCGAAGAATATAAGAAAGAAAGTGAAAACCTGCAATTTGAAGTGGCAAACGTTCTATGAAAAGTCTGAGAACCAAAAAGTTGAGAAGAACAAAAGCAGGAACCAAACCATGCATGCTACTGTTACACACAAGTCCAAAGGCACAGAGGCTACAAGTGTTGTGTCGTGTGGAGCATCCTTTGGGAGCTGTTCGGTTCCAATCTAGGTGAAATGGGGTGGAAGTGACTTGTTCAGGAATGAACCCTTCCCAAACCACCTCAATAAAATGTTGCTTTGAATTTCTCTACGAGGTTCATGCTGAAGAATCGCTCATATGGCTGACTGCTTGGTCGTTGTGGAATGAAAGGAACACATGTGCATGATGATCGCGCGACTTTGAGGCTGGTGGCTTTGGTCGCGGCCATCATGGAGGTACAATAGTGGGCACATGCGGGTTTCTTAGGCATCAGGATTGGATTGTCCTAAGCCCTAGGTCCTTTTAGTCGGTAGCGCAATTTTCAGTCAGTCTATTTTGTTTTTCTATGTTTTTTCCCTTTGTGTTTGTTTGAACTATGTATGAACCTAATTTCTATGTTTAAACAAACATGCTATAAATGCTTAGAAATTTGATAACCACGCATGCATAGTGTGTTTTGTTGGCAGCCACTGCTATTAATTTCTAGAGCTGGAACTCTGCATATTATTCAAGATCACTATTTACAATCAATAGCCTTTGTCTTGTACAACTATTCAACCCTCTTTTTTTAACAAACGGGCACGAGGTTATGTCTATTTCATTGATAAAAAAGAATGAGTTACAGGCCAGGCGGCGGAGGTACAAATAAAGGAAATTACTCACGTGCTAAAATAAAAGAAATTACTTATGTGTTGGCCCCTGCTGCTATCCACGCTGATGCTTCTGCTCTGATTTTTGCAAAGATTGTTAGAGGGGGGGGGGGGGATTCATGTTGATAAAAAAAACCCTTGAGCACTTATAGTGACATATATACTATATATATGTACTTTTTTCGAAAACCACAATTAGTCGTTAATAAATTAGTGTGGCACTACCTCAATATTCAAAATCACACTCGCTTGCAACTAAGATAACATTATGGGCATGCACATCTTGTTAACATGGTACAAAATAATAGAAGATAAATAATTGTACTAGCTTAGATAACACGTCCACGCTATTATAGAAATGGGGGATGGCCTACCTTTCTTCCAGCTATATATATGTGATTCTATATCCGATACGAAGCAGCTAGCTAGCTTTGCGTGTAGATACTCCCCGTATACTTGATCGATCGATCGATGAAGGGAGCAGCTGCAAGCCATGACGACCAAGAGGAGAGAGTTGCGTTGGTGCCACCACCGCCGCCATGCCCAAACGACGATGGGGCGCTATTGAGCAAGCACCGCGGCGTCGTGTCCATGGCGGTGGATCAACCGGAACAATGGCAGTCGTCAACAACAAAGCTATGGCGGTTGAAGGTGCTTCCGACGATGGGCATTGGGCTTGTCATCGGCGTCCTCGTCATCCTCGTTGCCTGCTTGCTCGTCGGCACCACCAGCAGCGGCGGGTGGATCCATATCAGCTCATCTGTAAGTCTTAACATTGCAACTTAATTTCTGAACCCAATATTTTTTTGTTCGTAGGGTTGACATGGAAATGAATCCGTGATTATTGGTGATATCTCTAGCTGCTGCAAATATCTTTCTTGTATGAAGCATGACGAATAGCAAGTTGCACCTGTTAATTCTAGGAGGATATATATGTTAACGACAATTTTTTAAAGGAACCATATTTGCGGTGTTTAATTTACATGACCTTGCTAGTGAATATGTTCAGACTTTCATTAATTGTTGGCTCAAAGATTTCTTAAAAAACTATCGCAGATAAAGCATGATTTTCTGTTGTTGAGTAGTTGCGTCCGTTCTCTAATCAGGTAACTATAGTTAGCTCCATTCGAAGCATATATTCCCACTCACGAGCAAAGCATGAGTTGCTGTAAAAGCCGTATACATATTTCGATATAGAGCTACTATGGATTCAAGTCTGGCTCCATATATATGTGCGTATATGCAAAAACTTATTAACCCATGGAAACTTGAGTTTATAAATAGCAAATTTCTCTGCGTTGACTTTAATTTTCTGACTGCATTGAACGAGACGCACGGTTGCCAGATCGATAATCAAGGTCCAACAAAAGTTTATCTCCTCTCGTTAGTCACGCCTTACTTCGAAAGATTGACAGTTTCTGCCCGCGGAACTCGCCATTTGCTGGTGCGCATGGAGTATATACTCTTCCTAAGTAAACGCCATTAAGAGCTGTGAGATGCAATCCCTACTCCCTAGTCATTGGTCACAGCTGGTCAGTACTCAGACAACTAGATTCTTCTGGCGATGTCTCCAAGTTCGCATCTGAATCCTAGGGGCAAATCACATAGGCTTGGTACATACGGTGCTGGTTGCTATACATATTAAAATAAGGTGGTTGATGTCTTGATGAAACTAGTTTCAACCTATTGCTTGCGTGCCTTTTTGGTTCTAAGACTGGCTGAGTATCCTCGTCGTTCCAAGGTATTCACCCTGCGTGCAGAGATCGAGTAGTACAAGATGTGCTTCGTGCTGTGCATTTTCTATTCGTGTTTTCACTGCCAATTTATGAAATAGTAGGCCAAGTCAAATACCTGCGTAGGTTAGTCCAATTTTAAGATTAAGATAGACACTGCGGCACTACGCTGCATCTGTACGCATGACAGTAGACCTTGAGAACAGAGAAATGTCTTCAGTCTTCACGCCTAACTAGGTTATATATCCAGAAAAGACTTTCGGCATCTACACGCATGACAGTAGACTACGTTATGCCAGAATTTTAATTAGTCTCTATAGACGAACCTACCATTACCTGGAAGCGAAATTATTTTTTGAAGGGCTGGAAAACGAAATTATTAATAGTACCTATTGCCAATCCCCACTTTTCAGGATACCACACGTGACTCTGAGTTTACTCAATGGCGCGTAATTTACGTCTGATGAATTAACTCGATGGCAATGCAGTCGTTTCTACTAGGCATCGGAGCAGCTAGCCGTGGACGAAACGGACGGCCACCGCACCACGCCCCGCCATCATCTGACGTGCCCCGCGTGCCGATCCTCCTCAGCTGCGCCAACGAGACGACGCCCTCGGCGCACGCATGCCCCGAGCAACGTCACCCCCATCGCCGTCGCCAGCAGCAGCATTGCCATCCTCCGACCAGGAGGTGCGTCCCTCACCGTCCCCAACGTGCCCGGAGCACTTCCGGTACATCCACTCGGACCTGTCGCCATGGCGTGAGTCCGGGATCACACGAGAAGCCGTGGAGAGCGCGCGCGACAAGGCGACGTTCCGGCTGGTGGTGGTGGGCGGGCGCGCGTACGTGGACAAGTACCGCCCCGCGTACCAGACGCGGGACGTGTTCACGCTGTGGGGCATCCTGCAGCTGCTCGCGCGCTACCCGGGGCGCGTCCCGGACCTGGACCTCATGTTCTTCTGCGGCGACATCCCCGTGGTGCGCGCCGCCGCCTACCCGGACACGTCCAAGGCGCCGCCGCTCTTCATGTACTGCACGGACGACAGGGCGCTCGACATCGTGTTCCCGGACTGGACCTTCTGGGGCTGGCCCGAGGTGAACATCCGACCATGGGCGCCGTTCCTGGAGGAGGTGGAGCGCGAGAGCCGGAGCATGCCGTGGAAGGACAGGGAGCCCTACGCCTTCTGGAAGGGTAACCCCAATGTTAGCGGGTTGCGCCGTGACCTCATGCGCTGCAATGGCACTGACGACGGTGGCAAGGACTGGCACGTGCGCGTCTTCAGGCAGGACTGGGGATATGCCAACCGAAATGGTTTCAAAGACTCCAATCTCGCAAAACAATGCACGTACAGGTATTATATATACTAATTAATAAAAGCTGCGTTCAGCCCAATTGTGTGGCTTTGTGTTTGAACACTTCTTTGCTAACATGTATGTGTCTGGACGACGATCATTGTATATATATGCAGATACAAGATCTACGTGCAGGGGAGAGGGTGGTCAGTGAGCCAGAAGTACATCCTGGCCTGCGGATCCCCGATGCTGCGCATCGACACACCCTTCCGCGATTTCTCTTCACGGGGGCTCGTCGCCGGCAGGCACTACTGGCCCATCGACTCCGCTCGCAAGTGTCCATCCATCAAGTTCGCCGTCGACTGGGGCAACGCCCACGAGGCAGAGGCGCAGCGGATGGGTGAGGAAGGCAGCAGCTTTGTCCGGGACGAGCTGAGCATGGACTACGTCTACGACTACATGCTGCATCTTCTCACTCAGTATGCCCGACTGCTCCGGTATAAGCCCACGGTCCCGGAGAACGCCACAGAGCTCTGCCTCGACTCCATGGCCTGCTCTGCCCGCGGCCGAGCTCGTGAGTTTATGATAGAGTCCATGGAGAAGTATGTCGCTGACTACGAGCCCTGCACCTTGCCTCAGCCTTTCACAGCCGACGAAGTCAAAGAGCTAGCCCAAACGGACGAGGACGTGCGCAGCAAAGTGAAAGAGATGGAGGAACAAGAGAAGGAAACTTAGATGGACTACGCATCTTTGTCCAGAATGGCTAGTCCACGGGGCGCTTGAAGAATAAAGGCGCAGGCTCACAGGCTACGCACTAACAAGCCGGTCCTAACATTTCAAGGGCCTGTGGCAAAACAAAAATGGAGCCCAAATGGTGATAGTAGTAGCGATAACAATTTCTATTGACAGATATTAAATATTCATGTACAACTATTCATATAAACAATTTACACATAGTGTTTCAAAATTATCTTCTAAGATATATCTTATTTCAATGGGTCTTTTCTCCCTCACGATCCATACTTTGTAAAATACATTAGGGTACATTAGGGACAAAGGTAAAATGCTCCCCTATCCGTGAGGGTTATATTGTTCCATTCGTACCTCTTGGGATGTGTGTTTTTCTACTTGTCCATTGGGAATTACTTCCTCCGTCTTAGATTAATTGCACGTTTGAAGTTCAATTATTTCTCCAAAATAATCAATCACGTTAGCCCTGGACACGTGTAGATGTAGAAGAAAGTCATGAACTAGTGCAGCCCTCGACGCGTGGACGGAGTACTTTATTTCTTCGTTTCATAGACGAGTGCAACGTGTATACATAAAAAAACCCGATGGAGTGCAGCTCTAGATTTCTCTCGTCCACTCGTTGTCTGATTTTGTATTGCCGCGTGTGTTTGAGTAATCATGTTCTACTGATTCATTGAATGACTTTGACTTCTTTATATGGGCAATATGGTGATTTCACAGGTACATTAAAATTCTGCATCAAACACCAAACGTGCAATTAATTTGGGACGGAGGGAGTACGCACAATTAGTGTGTTGTACATCTAAGCAGTACATGTAGATGCAACTATTATTGTAATGGGTAAAAATAATCGAAGCACTGCACCGGCCTATACATTATAAAATATAGCACATGTCGCTCTTTATAGTTCATAATCCTTTGAACCAGCTCATTTTCCTATTCTCTCCTCTCATCTCCCTCATCCAAATATTCAGGCTCCAGCTCAATCCAGTGGTGCCCGGGCATGATATGTAATGACGGAAGTCTCATCGTCATGCTGCTTTCAGCTCGCCGTCGTCGCCTGCCCGTCCTGCGGTGGGCGATTCCTCGACGAGATGGGTATGCTGGCCACACACGTCACCACTAGCTCACCGCCAGGGGGGTGTTGGGCTCACGTAGATCGAGACCGACAGCCTCGACGCCCACAACAACCCGCCAACCTCCAAGACTGTCGTCGAGTTCATGCATGCAGTTGCTGTCAACGCTACCCAGGTCACCACTGACTCCCATTGTCCTCCTCGCCTTGATGAGAAATCAGTTTTGTTTCCGGTACTCCCGGTGGCCGTTATTCTGTCCGTTAGATGTGCCTCCTGATATGTACATTTTTGTCTCATATTCATGTATACTCTTTGTATTGTAATTTTTCTTTATCTGTATTTGCCGAAAAGAGGGAATCTTCACTGGTGGACTTGATGTAAAGAATCCTTTGTGCAGTGAAAAAGTGAAGTGATTAGACATAAAGTAAAGAGCGTGCAGAGCTCTCCACGTATATACCCAAAGCATCTTTTATATTTTGAACCACGATGGAGCGTGTTGTTGCCACTTATTCTAATATTTTAATATGATTAAGCATGTTACTTTATAGTACAACTTCCACTATCATCCCATTTTTATTTGAATTTTAGGTAACATGTGTACAGAAGGAGCTACAAGCTTAATATAATTAATATTCTATAAGGCTTAATGCTTTAAACTAAAAACATACTATTGAGAATCCAAACATCTTTTCAAAAAATGATCCAAATTAATTAATATTCACATGCAGTCTCATAATTCTTTATGTATTATGAGGCTCAATATGTACCAAGTAAAACATGCAATTGCCATGGTACCAAGTAACAAAAAAAAATCTGTTACTACATGTACCAAGTCTTTACATTGCACGATCACCACATACATACTGCTTTAACACTACTTTGGCCCATGTTGAACATGTATGTACTGGCCAATCACCACATACATACTGCTTTATCCATCATCATGCTACCCATGATACTACTCAATCAGCAGGTACATATAACTACTCATATGAGTAGTCCATTAAGAATGCATTGAAAACCATAGCCTTTAACTCATACTACATTGCATACGTTAAAATAGAGTCCACCTCGGTACCGAGTACATATGCTTGAAGCTAACCTTTTTATTCCATTCCATTCATAGTTTTCCCAATACTCTTGCATACAAGGAGAGTCTAGAAAGACTTCAAAACCACTCAAAAAAGGGGATGAAAGAGTATACCACCTGGGACAAATACTAGTCCCAGGTGAACAAATATTATTCATTCCTGAGCTTCTGTGGCGACGGCGTTGACCTACTCCAACCTCCCAGACGTGGTCTGGCTACCGAAAAGGCCTTTCCGGCTCTCCTAGCTCCTTCGACTCATCATTGACCTACTCCAACCTCCTTCCACCCAAACATGAGTGTAACATCTCTGAATTTTGGATGTTTAAAAAATATGAATTTTCAAAAACTTTTGTTTGAATGTGTGAAACTCAATTTGAAACTAATAAGTGTGCTCTCTTTTCTTCCCTAAAATTCCTAGAAGTAATTAAATATTATTTTAATTTGCTAAGAACAATTATATGCTAGTGTGAGATTATTCGAGTTCGGTTTGGATTTCCATTTGGATCTTTGTGTGTGATCTGAATTTGAGCTCACACTCAAATTTAGATCAAATGATTGCTGACGTATATCTAACTCTATTCCTCTTGGTCTTTAACCTGCTAACAAGCCTGCTAATCTCTCCGCCCACATAATGACCATGCTAACACCGGACCCTTAACCATCTCGCACATCGCCGAACCTACTTTTCATGCTTTTGTTTCTTCCTTCTCTCACCCCTCACGAACAATCTATCCAGAGCAATGCTATCCCAAACTAGCTATCTGTCTCAACTAATCCCTTTTGACATATGCCTCGGGAATTTCTTAAATGGGTTGTTAGTTTATCTCTCCAACTCTTCGAATTAATTCCATAAGAATTTATTTGATTTCGGGAGACGGACTGACTCACTTTTGGTAAATCCCCAAGTGCTTATCTTGAATTATGATTTTATTTTTTTGGCTTCTCGAATTAATTACTAGTAATTAATTCGTTGCTAGGAAATTGTCTAATTCATTTGTATCAACTATACGAACTAAACTTATCTCGAATGTATCTCGTTGGCTAGCTATATCGTGGCCCTTATTGATTGCCCCTTTTTGCTAAGCCAACATGAGCTAACCCCTAATGGCCTTGCTAATCAAACCACCCTGCTAATCACTTAGCTAATCCTTTTCTCACGTTAAGTTCATTGGCCCTTTTCTTTTTCTCTCTACGTGAAGCCCACCATCCAAATACGATCAGGCCGAGCGGCCCAGTTGACTCGGCCAGCCCAGCTGCCACCCTCTCTTTTCATTCTCTGTCCATGACAAAGGGGCCCCACCTACAGCTTTTCCTTTTCTTTCTCTTCCTCCAAGCCGCCGCCGCACATCCATCCTCCTCCCTGTTCTTTCTTCCACCCGAAGCAAACCAGCATGTCTCTCTGTTCCTCCCCTGTCCACCGCAACAAGCAGCAGAACTACATCTCTCCTCTGATCCATCTCCATCGCATGAGCAAGCAAGCAGCTGCTCCTCTCCTCCCTTGCCTGCTTCTCCGATCAACACTACCAGCAGCAGCTTGCTGCATCTCCTTCTCTAGTAATCCAAAGAGCACCTTAATCCCCAGCGCTGCTGCCTCCGCCTGCCCCATGTCGTAGCCATCTAATCGACGCAGAGAAGAGAAGAAGGGAGAGAGGAGGAGAAGAGGGAGCCGAGGTGGAGCATCGCAAGGAGGACTTCGTCAAGCCGAGCAGTATCGTGAGCTCGGAAGTGCCACGCTGCTGCGCGCTCCTGCGCCACGCCGTCCACGACGCCGAGAGCACGCCGGCCGCGACGACGACGACCGCGAGCTCGACGTCCACGACGTCGACGACGCTGAACACGAGGAGGACGACGACGCCGAGTAGGAGAGTCGCCGCCACGCCGAGGAGCTGGACCGTGAGCTGCTGCACCAGCGACGACAAAGAGAGCGACGCCTGCTAGCTGTTCGACGAATCGCCCAAGCCGAGCCGCCAACGAGCCGGGACTCTCGTGCCACGCCTTCGACGCCGACTGTGAGCTGAACGCCGCCGCCGCCGTGAGGGGCTACGACGCCAAGCCAGGGATGCCGCTGTCCGACGAGGAGGCCGCTGCCACGCCATCGACGCCGACCTTGAGAACGATGACGTCCGCAGGAGCGCCACCCGCGAGCTGATCGACGTTATGCGAAGCCGAACCGCAAGCTCACCATCCACAACATCGACTACCGCTGAGCCAAGCCCGCTGCCTGCACCCGTTCGCCTTAGTCGTGACCTCGCTCTGACCCCGAGCCCCACGGTGAGCGCCACTTCCTCGTTTTGCCTTCCCCTTGTGCTGCCGGCTGTTGCCGATGAGCCTTCCGTGGCCTGCGCATCGCACCCAAGCCTTCTGTGCGCTGGCCTTCGTGCCAAGCATCTTCTATGCAGGAACCCCGCCGTCGCTCGCCGTCCAGCTGATACCGAAGCCCCGCGAGCCGGCGTGGCCGTGTTGCAGCCATGGCTGGGTACACGTGCTTGACCGAGCTGCCCGCAAGCCATCTTCCCCTAGCTCGCGCACGACCGTAACCTGAGTCGCCCACAGCCTGTTCGATGAATTGCTCGCATGGCCTGTCTGCTAGCACGGGCACACGTTCACCCAAGACCAATGGTCTCCACGCCTTGCTTACCTTGCCTTATATCACTGCATGTTTACACAGCCACACACCCAAGGCAAAACCTTAGCTAGCCTGTCGTTTGCCCAAATTGCAGGTGCAGATTATTGCTGCACCGTGAACAATAGCACTTGCACACAAAGCCACCCATCACATTGCCTTGCAGCATGAACACGTTCACGCTTTGCCGTGCTGGTGCGCACACACGTAAACACAAGCCTTCCCCTGCCTTCGCACGCCCCTGCTGCTTGCTACCGGAGACTAACAAGCATCGCCTGTATCCAAACGCACATAGCCACACGCCCTCACGCGCGTTCGAGCACAAGCACACGCTAGCACACTGTCACGAGCGCCGCACGGCCACGAGGCTAGGCCTCTCCACGGCCGTCGCGACGCCCTGCGCTGCACAGCCGCGGGCACGGAATGCCATTGCACTGCGTGCTTGCTGACCGCCGCCCTGACGCATGCGCCCTCGAGCATGGCCTCCCCCGCATCGACCCGTGCACGCGCTCGTTCCCATTTCCTAGCCTCCTGTGCATCGGAACCCAGACCTGAGCCTTGAACCGAGCCAAACGAACCCGCCATACCCCAGATGTTCGATGAAATACCCAGGCCACACTTTCTCCTTGTTTGCCTTGCTCCCAGGTCGTTCATACAGCTAGTTGACTTGCCTGCACATGCACATATGCTTCAAGATGGTTCACACATCCAAAGGCCAAGACCATCCCCTTGCTGCATGCCCTCGCTGCTGCTGTGCCGAGCAGTCACGCATGGGCTGTAGCCGTGCCACGACCACAGGACACCGTGTGCTTGCGCACGCGCACTCTCCTTGCTTGCCATCGCCTCGCTGCATGTCTTGGCACAACCATAGACACCGTATGCTCTGCACATGGCCATGGGTCACGTTTGCTTCACAGCCGCACACATGACACACCTAGCCGTGAGCATACATTGACTCAAGCTTGCCCTTGCTTTCTGGACTCCGAAAGCTGGACTCCGAAAGCTGTTGGATGCTTGGATCCCGACAAGCCTGGACCCAACCAACCTTTCATGCTTGCCTTACCTCTGTTCCCAAGCCTGAGCCAAGACCTTGCCTTGCTTGTTGCCTAAACCCAGCAACCTGAGTCCACCTCTAACAAGTCGGGCTGAAGCTGACTAGGACCCCACTTGCTATCGTGTGTGGGACCCACTAACATGTGCTCTTTTATTTCTCACTTGGAACCAAATCAAAATGGTTTTGATCTTTGAAAGTAAATAATAAATTGATCTTAGCTTATAAGAAGTGAAACCTATTTCATAATTTCCCTAAAATCTGGACCAACCCAATAGTATAGGATTTGGGAGTTATTTGGATCTTTATTGCCTCTTATTCGGACTTATTTGCTATTAGATGTCGTTATTTATTTTATCCGCTTATTAGGAATTCACAGAAGACCGGACAACTTCAACGATCTCGACGGCTACAAGAAGAACGACTTCGACGACGACACGAACATGCTCCAGGTTCACGCCCATCCCATCTTTGAATGTCCATTAGGCATATGCTGTTAGTCTCTTGCACGTGATGATTATATGATGATTAGCCATGCATAGCCCTTTATTGCCTTTACCCCTTGATGACCTACCACTTACTATATACTTGAGATATTGCCATTGCTGTGCATGCTATGCGTGGGATTGGTAGATATTCTCTGTGTGGGGTGTGTGGGAAAACTGGGAAGGAGTATGGTGATTTTGACCTTAGTAGGTCCTTGTCGGTGCGGGTAATTATAACAACCCGACTTAGGCCTTCGGGGAGCCAGGGGCGAGCTTCTGAGTAAGCCTTGTGTTGTGCCTGTGGCGGGCACGTTTGTGACTTGAGATTGTGATTGGGAGCTAGAGTATGGTGGTTACCTGAGATGGTAACGGTTGCGGACCACTGCGGTGGATACGCCTTTGGGACGATGACACCCGTACCGGCACCTTAAACCTTGTTGACCGATCTTGTGATCACTGTACCGTACGCGCCAGCTTGCTTTTGTGGGAGGAGTACCAGCTAGCCTTTCTCGGAGCGGTATCCGGACTGTTGGCGACCACGGTGTGGTAATTGTGTCAGGGGGGACTGGATGCGTCCTTACACCCTCCGATCGGCGAGCTATCCCCCGTCTGGCCCACGGGGGACGTCTTCACAGCTCTTGGGGCCAAGGTTAGCGTGCCGAAGCATTCAGACCCGAGGGATGCAGGAGGGTGCCGTTTCTAGTTAGGAGTTACTAGTTGTGGGCTGTGTCTCAAGTTGGCGACGGCCAGCTTGCAGCCCGAGTTGGGTACAGGCGTACAAGCTCTGCAGAGTCTTATGGTCTATACGTATAGCCGTGACCTCGGTCTCGGAAAGCGCAGTGTTAATGAGCCGGTCGTCCATTGTTTTGGGATATGCTTTCTCTTCCCCTATAGGAGAGTGTGTGAGGTCGTTGGTGCGGGCGGGGAGAGGGAGGTTGAGCTCCGTTTCCCTTGTGATCCGTCCGTACCTCTTGAGATGCCGGGGATGGGAGCCCGCGCATCGCCCGAGAGTTGGAGGTGTTGTGTTGTGACGGGACCTGGTGAGCCAGGACGGCCCGAGTTGTGGTAAAAGTGGGATATGGGATTGGGGTTACATATGCTGCTGCTGCTTAGGAAACCTATACCCTTTCCATTGTTGTTTTCTTTCCCCTTAGAATTAGGCCACTTAAAGCTTGCATACGGAGTGGACCTGTCCCATTCCTTGGGGACAGTTGTGAGATTTCAGGATCATGGTAGGAGCTCAAGTTCGATCTCGAGCTTGCTTTGGAGATAGGGTCGTGTGCTACGCTCAAGGACGCCTGTGGTGAAGATTGAAGATGCAGACTTGAAGCCCTAGCTTCCGCTACGTAGGATTTATTCTTGTTTAGCCCAAAGGGGCTTGTACTACAGTTGTATCCCGAGTTGTATCAGATGTAATTATTAAATGTTGTACTTTGTAATTGTTGTATGGAAATGATATTTTACTGGAATGAGTTCTGTACGTGATAGCTACTAATCCAGGGACTATCACGAGGGTACAGAGAGTCGGGTTTTCGTCATTGAAAACCCGGTTCGTTTCAATGAGGAGAGTGCAAAGACGAGTAACAGATCCCGACCGTGGTAGATCCAGTCAGACTCCCAAACACGTCAAGGAGGTGGCGGAGCCAAGAACCGCGGCGGCCGTGGAGTGCAGAGCAGCTGTGAGGAGCTGCAGACCGTCTTGGCGGTGCTCCCCACGCCACGTAGCGTGTTGGCAACATCTATGAGGCGGTCGTTGCCAGGCCACTACAGCACGTCGGAGGCGACACCTCTTGCACGCTCCTCGTGGAGCTCCGCAAGTGACCAGAGCTATGCCCACTGCATCAGCCTCGTCCGCAGTCAGCGGCCTGCGCCCCCTGTTCCTCCATTGAGGCCACCGCCGAGGCTTCGGTGCGACGACGCCCCCATGCCCGTGAGCTGGTTGGGCCCTTAGCACCCGGTGCTGGTCGTCGACGACCGATGACTGCAGGTTGATGGGCGATGTTGCCCGCATACTCCTCCTCGAGCTTCGCCAGTAACCTAGGCCCACGCCTGCTGCATCTGCCTCATCTGAGATGGGCAGCCTGCGCCCCCGTTCCCATCGCTGCTGCCGCTATAGTCAGGGGCGGAGAGGTTACTAGATGTGGGAATATAGTTGCCACATCTGGTTCTACCTGGTGCTGTCACTGGAGAGTCGGGAGAATAACGAGCACTTGTGTGCAACGTCCCAAGCGCCAGGCAAGCAGCAGCACGGTCGACTCGTAAGACCGTGTCGTGCTGTCGCCGCACACCGCCACCGTCAATGGGAAGCCGGAGAAGATGAGAGAGAAGGGGATTGTTCTAATGATTTTGAAATCTGGTGAGAGAACGAGGGTACCGATTTTATTGTGTAGAGCAGTTGTATGTGTACGCATATAGAATACATGATTTGATACAAATCTGTTCCTCCTGGCACATATCTCTATATTGGGCCGGGACATGATCGGGTGGCTACTATAAGGCGTACCCGGATTGCCGGTCCCTATAATCTTTGTCCCTCTCCTTGAGTCACACACATGCTCCGACGTCGCGTGCTTGTTCCACTCGTCCTTCCTGTGCAGGACATGAACATCCCCCACAGGCCACGATCTCCGTCAGCTCGTACTTGTGGCATGATCTCAAAACCGAGATGGATTCCGTGTGGCGCAACTCAATGGCCAGCGGCGGCTCGCCCAAGTTTCCCTGGCAACGGCTGCGGCTACATCACCTCGGGTTGGCTGTTCTCGGTGGTTGATCTTCTCGCTTGCCGGCTAGTTGTTTTCGTATCATTTTCCCTTTAATTTTTTCTTGCTTTAGGTCTGAGTACCTCGATCAGCTAAGGAGAGAAAAAATAACCAGTGGAGGATCCACCTTTCTTCCCTCTTCGCCATGCATGGTCTATTTTGCACCTTTGTGGCCTTTTATTTACTTATATGCTGATGTTTGAATAAACCGATGTTCCTTGATTTAATGTTCTATTGTACTGGCAGTGAGCATGTTGACGAGACGAATGGATATTTTAAAGTTGAATTGTTTGAATGTATAGGTATTTTCCTAGATATTTTCTTATGTGTGATGGCGTTTAAATGTACAGATTTTACTTATATTCCGATGTTTGAATGTACATATTTTCCTTCGATCAAATGATATGTATTGGCGTGTACAAAAATATTTTCATGTGAAATAGTGGTTTAAGTTATATATTTGCTTGTTATCTTTCCAATGTGCTTGTTGTCCTTTTGTGGCTATGTGTATGCTGGAACCATCCAAACATTATATGTGGAATGCTATTAGGCGACACCAGATTTATTTAAATTATGTAGGTGTTATATTAGCTTTAGATTTTCACTGTAGCATCATGTGTTCATATGTATAGGTGTATGTTTTACTTTGATAGTATGATGTACATCGCAAGCAAACTATGTACGTGTGTATTTTTACTTTGGTACTATACTATGATGTACATCGCCAGCGAAAAATTTAGGTAGTGTGCTAATGATTAAAATGGTATGGTACAAAGTATGACGAGTCAGAGATCAACACGATCATTATTCAGTTGAGCCTTTCGTCCAGTGGATCAATTTTGAATTTTGAATCAACTATGACCCTAAGTCAAAAGGTGTCTAACTGTCTACATCGCTAAGCCCGTCTGAATAGTGTTAAGGAAAAGATGGAATAGAACCCGACAGCAGATGAACGTTAATGGTTAAGATACAAAGAGCCCAGATGGTTAGGAGGACCGAACATTTCTTCAAATATTTAGTATCTAAATCTATCACAAAATTTTAAAAATACTAGATCTAACTCAAGAAAATATTACCTATTATCCCCTAGAACTCATAAATCCTAATCCATTTCCAACCAATATCTAATCAATAGATTATCCATAGATGGCTGCAAGGAAACGTACAACATCATTGTTTTTAACATAATTTTATCTTTTGAAAATGAAACCACTCAAACAACTAACAAATTGTACGGGACTTCTCTATGGTTGGTATCAGGTCTGACTTCAGATCCATTTGTGTGAGCAATGAGCCTGCCGTAACGGGGACAACCTCCGACCACAGACGACGCCTTCCAACGGATTCATCACGTCCGCCTGCTCGAGCGCAGACGCCTCCTCTGTAGTAGGCATTCCTCCAACTGACGTGTGGGCCTCTGGTGGGGCCCCTAGGTCGGTCCTCTGCACGTTTATGTCCGTAGCTTAATGTTCTGTTCGAGCGAACCAGCCTGCGCGGACGTTTTTTTTTCCTTCTCTCAACCGGCCACCGCCACTCGCCCGCTCGCCATCGTGCTTTGAGCGTGCGAAATCGAGTCTCACCACCTGCACGTACGTGGCAAAGTGCAGCGCGACTCAGGTGATGCGATCCTCCACTACTCGGCCTTTTGGCCGGCCGAAATTAAATGAAGCCGCTCGGCAGATTCATAATTGCCTTCGCGCCGGCTTGGCCGCTTGCATTGGTTGGCAAATGGCAACGTGGGGGAACCACCGGCGGCCGGGACACGGCGCATACCGCGTGAACGCGCCGTGGCGGTGTCCGCGAACGCGCCTCCCCCATAAGCCCATAACTGCTGCCTGCCTGTGCGTGACGCGCGCGGCATAGCTACTTTGACCTGGGTCACCTTCTCATCACCAACTCCGTTCGTGGTAATGCACTTCAGCTCAGATAATACAAGGGGTTTCCCTTTTTCTGATTGCCTAGGATTGAGGCTTAAAAACAAAACTCAGCTTGTGGCCTGGTTGAACTGCTCTGCTGCCACGCTTTGCACTCTGCACCTCCGGTTTGTGACTACTGGAGCTAGTGTCACACGCTAACGTACGCCCAAGAATTTTTTTTTCACGTTACGCACACAATTTGTACAATTGTTGGCAGTTGGGCATCCATGTCCAAGTTGCTGATTAAGAAATTTGATCTGGACTGCACTACACTACTACAGTCTCCAGAGTCCACAGCCTGGGAACACAGCCACCGCCTGCCCTTTTTGTTCTCTTTCAACAAGTCAAAGCAGAAGAACATTCCAATCCCCTTCCACACCAGCCGCCTGCCCGCCTCCCCCCTTGACCTTTTCCACACACTGCACCATCTCCTACCTCCAGTCCCTCCATATATATCCCAAACCCCGCGCAGCTCAGAATCACGTACGCAATACTACCACATAGGCTAGCCTCGCTTCTTCAACAGCTCAGTGCTCCCGATCAAGCTACTCCATTGTCGCGCTCCAGCATTGTTCAGCTCGATCGCAGCAGCTCCGTCAGGCGTCAGTTGCCAGCGATCGCCGGGGAATCAAATGGCTTCTCGCAGCACCCAGAGGAACAGGACGAGCTACGTGTCCGTGTGCCTTGCTCTGCTCCTGCTCGTCAGCCTACGAACGTCCAGCGCGCGGTTGCTCCGGCCGACGGGAAACTCTGACGGTGCCATCGATGTGGCCAGGGAAATGAAGGAGGCCGTCGTCGACAAGTACGCGCCGCTCCTCCTCGCCATGCTGCCGAGAGCGCCAGTGCCGCCGTCCGGCCCCAGCGGCGGCACCAATGATGCGCCCCGGAATTAGGAGATTAATCCAAGCACCGGCGGCCGGTGTTCTAGTTCACGAGAGCCGGCTACAGTAGGTTTCCCAGTAGGTTATAGATAAACTATTGATAATTTGTTATTGATTTATTTAGGTATACTGTGTCTTTCATGTACAAAATATGGAACAGATTATTGGTAGTGCATCTGTACTAGTGTATGTATAAGCGTAAACTTTATACATGTATTCTTTTGTTTTGTTTGGGAAAAAAATATCCAACACACGCGTGCTTCTTAGAGGATAGCACACATCATCCTTAATGATACTTTTGGAAACTTTATGCCTAACTTCCAAATTGCTCGATGGGAGTCTGTGTTCGCAGTGATTAATTATAATCTTTACTGAATTTACTAAAATCATCGTGTTAATACAAACCATATGTCTGCTTGTACTATCAAATGGTACTTTGGAAGGAAGGGGAACACGTTTCAAGCTATCGCATCCCTGTTGTTATGTGAAACAAGAAATTGATCAGGTATGCTGAGACGAATTGCCTTGTTTTTGGGCCTGTTGCACGAATTCATGTTTTATAGTCACAAATTTACTATTTTTTTTTGTGCCAAATCACAAATTTACTATTTGACAAGAATCCTTTTTGTGTAAGAAAACATATCAATGTCTCAAATCCCAATTGTAAATTATTTAAGTACCATCTGGCAACTATTAACTGGTAGGTCTGGAAGGAGAGAAACTAGCAAACGTTCGCTACGAAAGAGTATACTCGGAGGCATTGCTATGCAAAATCAAAGAAGAAGCCAGAGCCTGGGGCTTGGCTGGTGCTAGGCACCTGACTGCACTAACTGACAACTCTTAAGTGTGCACTTGTTTCTTTGTTTCCTGTTTTTTCACTTCTCCTTTTCTTATATAATGTCATCCTTAGCTCAATTTTTACTCTCGTGCTTTATTAATAGAAACGGTACAATCTTTGCCCGCTCTTTCAAAAAACATATCATTTGGCAACACACAACATTCCTTGCTCGCAGCAATGGTATCTGACAAACAGAAATAAGATAGCGTTTGAAACAGTTCGTGGTTCTTGAAATCAGATATATGCAACCACTTTGATGCCTCAAGAGAAAAAGAATAGTTATGCAATTATCTTTCCTTTATACATTTTCCATCAGGGGCCTTGGCCCGAATTTCATTACCAAAGAGAAACGAAATTACATCAGTTCAGGATTTGTTCAGGTTGAATTGCAGGCAGAAACGAAAAATCTCACTTCCCCGTTTAGGTAAAGCTTAACCCAGAGCCAGTACTGGTCAAAGAAATTGGGGCGGCATGGAGCTCCCACAACCATTGCCACAATGCTCTAGACAATATTTTTACCATCGTGCTTTATTAGCAGAAATGACATCTACCATCTCCTTGCCAATTTCTCTTAGTTAGGTTATCTTTTAATCTTGGATCATATCTGTTGCAGCAATACAATTATTTCACCATGATAGGGGTCAAGAATACCATGAAAAATACCTGACAACTCTTTGTCCTCTGCATGTTACCATGTTTTGTCTCATGGAACCCTCACTAAGACATCTTCCTAGACGACATTAAAATTATTCAAAAAAAATAAAATATAAATTCATAGAGACATTTGATGCAGTGCAGGCATGCAGGTCATAATTCGTCATGTAGACGTTAGTACACTTATTTTGCATCTGGCGATCTGCTTCTCTTTTTTCGATGTGCGGCCTTGAGAAGCTCAGTCAACACCAAGGGGCTGCTCGCGGCCAGGTGCTTGTACCCCTCCGTCTCCAACACAGCATCAAGATTCTCTTGTGATCCTCCGGCGATGAACTCGATGCACTTGGCTTTGAGCCTCAAGCAGTTCTGTTGCTCCGCTAGAGCCAATGTCGATGCCACATTGCCAACGTCGATGCCAAGGGCGAGCTTGCGCTCGCACATCGTCTTGAGCCTGTCCAACCCATACCTGTCTGCAGCTACGAGCAGGTGCTGTGCCAAAGCCATCGTCGCCACCGCCCCCGGGGCCTGATCAAGCTCCGGCACCGCGTCAGTGTAGATGAAGCAAAGCATGGCCTTGAACACCGCGGCGTCCATGTCCTGGACCTCAACATGGCGTGACTCCTTCTCCTTCATCTCACCAAAGAACTCGGCCTTGAAAACCGGGGACCTCACGGCGAGCACGCCCTTGTGTGCGGCGATGGACAAGCCCGAGACGGTGAACGTGACGTCAGCCCCGGCATTGCTCCGCAAGAGCTCGCCGAGGTGACGTGGAAGGTCGGAGGCCGGCACCGGGATGGCCCCCACCGGCTCGCGTTCTCTGAACACGGTGACGGCACATTCCACTGTTATGGTACAGATCTTGAAACGTGGAAGAGGTTTGCCGACGCCGAGGAAGATGGGAGGGGACCGATCCATGGTGCGGTGGAACGCCTTGGGCACGGTCTTCCTCATGTCGAAAGGCACGAAGTCGATGTCGCCGGTGTGGGCGGTGACCTTGCCGCTGAGCATGGCCGTCACGCCCGCGGAAGACGAGTCGCCGAGGAAGACGAGGTCGAGGCCGGGGCAGTAGCCATGGGAGAAGACGTAGTGCGCGGGGTGGAAGCGGATCTCCCAGCCGTACCCGTCGACAACGCATCGGCACACGGCGGCGGGGGCAGCCGTGTCGCCGGCGGTGGTGTTCGCCGTGACGCAGAAGCCGCTGACCTTGAGATCGTGCACGGAGCTCACCACCTCGCGGAGCTGGGTGCAGGCGTGCTTCATCATGGCGGCCGCCGAAGGAGTTGGATCTGAACCAGACGTGGAGAGGAGCCGCCGGCCGCGCGTCCTCACGGTTCACGCTGTGAAGGCAAGGCGGCGATGCGAGGGAATGGAGAGAAGTAGCCAGGGTTGTTTTTGTCAGATGAGGCAGCCGGGAGGGAACGCAGGCGAGACGGCCGCCGCAGTGTAGTACATATAACATATCCAGCACGATTAGTTTGTTTCCTTGTTTGCATTGCATTTTCCTATTTGTTACCCAAGTGATATGCTGCCTTTCTGCTTGTAGCGCTGCCTTGATCGTAGGACAAATCATAACCTGATCGAAGATACCAATCAAAATATTATTTCCAACCCACCACTCGTAATACCCACCGTCCACGCGTGGTCGTTTTTTACGTGCGTCTTTTTATTTTCACCGTTAAACTTTTACTCAACCTGTAGACATCCATTAACAAGTGGGCCCACCTATATTAGTGTTTGAGGGACTAATTTTTTGGGTAAAAAATGTTTTTCAAAAGAACTCGTTTTTTATAGTACAATTATGACATCTTCAAAATAATCCCAAAAAGTAATCCCGATATTATTCTTTGGGATTATTGTTTCAGTTAGGAAATCATCCAAATATAGTAATAGTTTCCGGGTGATCCATGGGCTCTTTGATGAACGTGTGATGCAACAGAGCAAAGGTACTGTGCTGCTTCATTCGCCATTGCTTCTCTTATTTGTCTCACAAGGATCGCGAGGTATGCGCCCCTACCAGTCTGATTACGATACGGCAGTGGCCTAATCTGACGACGGTTTCGCTGTTAGTTTGTCACCCAGCGCGTCCTCGCTACCACTGACGAGATGTTATCGTCTCCGTTCAGGTGGAGATGCCTAGAGGTGTGCTTGGCGAGTTGGCGTATGCAACGAACGACAAGCTCAGGGGTCTCGAGGAGAACATTGTATTGCGGACTAGAGTGATCGCTAAGGATCAACACAGCGAGGGCCCTGCATACGATGCCTGTCGTCGTTCATCTGTCCAATTCAATCCTTGCCATTCATTGTAGAATAATTTTTGAGAACCAGAATGATAGCCACCCAAGGCAAGATATACTGTTAAGATCTTATACTAACATCTTTGGGTCAGATATCAGGCCTTGGTACTTCGCCAGACTATTGCTACCGTGGACTTCTGCCTTCTAGCATGCTGGGGATGCGGCCTTCGGACCCGACGCCGAAGGGTTAAATAAGCGCGCCTAACCACTTATGCAGGATTCGGAGTCGTGGTTTAATGCGAAACCTTCGGGCACCTTCGGTCCCAGGGCAAGGAAGACCAAGGAGCGAAGGCCAGCGAGGCCCCACGAACGGGCCAGCGAAGGCCAATGGGGGGCCCGAAGGGCCCAGTGGAGACGAGCTCACGGAGTCAAGCACGTCCGAAGGGGGCGGTGGCTACAAACTCGGTCAAATGGAGTTGTTGAGTCAACATAGTACAGAGAGTATGTTTGTACTAAAATGCCCATGTAAAGTAGGGAATATTCCCTCATTGTAAAGAAAAGACTGTAATGACATTAAGGCCCATGAGCCTTGACTATATAACAAAGAGAAATACACTGTGTAAGGAGACGGTTGATCTTCCCCTATTGCTATTTTCTTACACATGTGTCCGTTCTTGCCCTTCGAGTTTTGCACTACCTACTGTCGGTGGCGTCTCCCTTCCCGGGTCCGCCTACCACCCAACATAGCACAACACAGGTTAGCCTTTATCAATCATTGTCTCCATGTATTTGCCCCCCACTTTTTTGTTGAGGTGTCCTTATTATTAATAAATATTGACACATTAATCCTAGTTGATTTGTTACATAATTTAAATATTAATAATTTAATATTTTATTTTCCACGTATTTACCCCTTTTGCCATGGTGCCTCTTTTTATAACCGTTCCGGTGGCACGGGCGCCCTACTAGTAATTAGAAAAGTTCATCCAAATATAATAAGGATAAAGTCTATTTTTACTATCAAACTATCGTATGGGTTTGGTTTTGACAATCCAACTCTAAAACCATGAAATCTTTGACCACTCAACTTCAAAACCATTCATATTTGACCATTCAGTAGTTTTGATGGGTAGTTTTGCTGACTAGGATGCCACATGGTGGTCGGGCCCACATGACACCTCATTTTTTCTACTATATTTCCCGCACCATCTCTCGGTTCTATCTCTCTTCCTTGCGATGCATGAGCACAAATGCATCGTCAGCCTTCATGCCGTGCCGCCGCCGCTCCTCACGTCGGAGCAGGGGCCCTACCCTAGACAGTGGTGAAGGGACCGTGACACCCTAAGAGGGCGGGTGAATTAGGTGTCTCTAAAAACTAAGGCTCTAATTGCACATATAAAAACCTATTTCAATTTCTATCTAAATGTGCTCTAGGTTTTCTCTATGTGTTGCTATCTCTACCGCTACAAAGTTTTGCACCGTAGGTCCAAACCTATACTAGCATGGCAAGTCTAGGAAAGGTAAATGCGGAAGGTAAAGTAAAGGGTAGAGAAGAGCAAACTCCTGGCACGGCGATTTTTTACTGAGGTATCGGAAAGGTCACGAGCTTTCCACTAATCCTCGTTGTTGGAGCCCCTCTCCAAGGGAATGCCCGCGCAAGGGCATAAACTCCCTGGTCGAGTAACTCCGTGGGTGACCACGGGACTTCCCCACGTGCAAGTGGGTCTCCGCTCGTCCCTCCCCGGATGCTCCTCGCCGCCTCCACTTGGTAGAGCTTCGGCCAAACGCCAAGGGCCTCTCCTCCCTTGCACAAGCACCGACGGTCTCTCCACAAACTCGGTTGGAGGGTCTCGCAAGACTACAAGCCCCGGATTACAACACTTGGTGCGTGCAAGCACCGGTAAGGAAAGAGGTATGCAAACCTCGCTGAACTCTAGGCTAAACACTTAAGAGATGCGCTAAAGAATCTAGACTAGCACTAAGAACTTGGATAATCACCTAGATCTTCTACTTAGCACTTTGATGGATTGAGCACACTTAAGAATGTGTAGAACACTTGCCAATATCTTCCCTGAGCTCAAGTACACTTCAAATGCCCGGGGCACCTCTTATTTATAGCCCCAACCAAAGAAACTAGCCGTTGCTAGCCGTTGCCAGTTTCCTGCGAACCATCGACTGATTCAACGGGTGCAGATGAGGGATCGTCGAATTAGTCGTCGCCCTTTTTTCTCTTTGAATCTTTGAACTCCAACGGCTACTTGCACCATCGACTGATTCCACGGGCACCCCGTCGAAATAGTCGTCGCCCACCAGAGACGAACGCACGCCGGTCTTCAATCACCATCGACTGATTCGGTGGACCATCGACTAATTCGACGGGCACACCATCGATTTAGTCGTTGCCACAAGAGACGAACGCACGCCGGTCTTCAATCACCATCGACTGATTCGGTGGACCATCGACTAATTCGACGGGCACACCATCGATTTAGTCGTTGCCCACAAGAGACGAACGCACGCCGGTCTTCAATCACCATCGACTGATTCGATGGACCATCGACTAATTCGACGGGGCACACCATCGATTTAGTCGACGCCTCTGTGTTTTGCAATTCTTCATTGCTTCTTCGCGGGTCTTTTCTTCTATCTTCATTGCCATCTTTTGGATGTCCTTGAATATGACTAAGGACACTTTTCCACGTATTTTGGATGGCTTCAATTTGGATAACCATCATTTGGATATTGGTTATATAGGCATTTGGATGGCTTCCAAAATATCCTTGGGACCTAGAAATATCTACAAATATCATCTCGATAAATTGTTAGTCCCAATGATTATGTTGTCAATCAATCGCCAAAATCACAAACTATGGCCTAGGGCCATTTTCCTTACAGTCCCCTAGTTAGTCACATGGTGTGTATGTGTGGAATGGTAGTGAGTGCTATGCGTGTCTCGAGATCATGGGTTCAAAACCCCATGGGCACAGAGGGGTCTCGGGTTGCTTCTTTTTTGTAGTGAGTGCGCATTTAGTACCGGTTTTCACTATTGGCTCCCCTATTAGTACCGGAACTGTGGGTACCAGTTACCATAACTGGTAGAGTTTTCCTCCAATCTCTCACTCATGTCGGAAGGGCCAGACAGCCAGTGGTACATCACTAGTGTATTACACACGTTCACGGCACATACAAGGTGTTTGAGAGGCATTTTTTCTGTATTGCTTCATCTATATTTCTCATTTGCAATTTAATCGTTTACTTTGGTTAATTACTGCAGATCGACCTATGCTAAACAACTACTTGTTGACTTTTGTGAGGTATACCGATGTTTAACCATGAAACCATCATTGACACGGGTGTCCCTTCATGTATAGTACATCTAAGTTTCTTTCCAGTCTTGCTCTTCCATCCTCTCACTTGGCTGCGTCCACCTTCTTGACCCTCCGGCCAGCTTCGTAAGATGAACGGTGGAGGCAGTGTGCATGGCTCAAAGTCCAGCGGCACACTTTTCCACGGACTCCAGCATGAACTCTCTAGCACGGCGTCCGCAGCGCAGGCCCATCGACTCGAGGCAGAGCTCGGATGCGTTTTTGGGGACTGTGGGGTCTATACCGGAGCAGCCGAGCGTACTGAATTAGTTTGGTGTAGCATGTAGTCGTATACGTAGTCCATGCTAGCTCGTCCCGGGCGAAAGCTGCTGCCCATCTCACCCATCCGCTGCGCTTGCACTGGGTGGGCGTTGCCCCAGTCGACCGCGAACTTGATGGAGGGGCACATCCTCCTGTCTGCGTCAATGGGCCAGTAATGCCTGCCAGCGACGAGCCCCCGGGAGTAGAAGTCGTAGAAGGGCGTATCGATGCGCAACATTGGAGAGCCGCAGGCCAGGATGTACTTTTGGCTCACTGACCACGTCCTGCCTTGCACATAGATCTTGTACCTGCATATACAGTGGCCGCTCTTGACATAGGAATGTTCAACATAGTACTTGAGCTGTATATAAATAAACGTGTACCTGTAGGTGCATTGTTTTGCTAAGTTGGAGTCTTTGAAACCATTTCGTCGTCGGCATCTTCCCCAATCTTGCCTGACGAGCCGTGTGTTTCCAGTCTTGCTTCCATGGGAATTATTGCAGCGCATAAGCTCACCTCGCAAGCCCCGACGTCGGGATTGCCTTTCCAGAACGCGTAGGCTCCCTGTCCTTCCACGCATGCTCCTGCTCTCGCGCACACCTCCTCCAGGAACGGCGCCCATGGTCGGATGTTCACTTCCGGCCAGCCCCAGAATGTCCAGTCCGGGAACACGATGCCCAGCGCGCTGTCGTTCTTGCAGTACATGAAGAGCGGCGGCCGCTTCAGCCGGGTCGGGATAAGCTGCGGCGTGCACCACGGCGCGTGTCGTCGCAGAAGAACATGAGGTCCAGGTCCGGGACGCGCCCCGGGTATCGGACAGCAGCTGCAGGATACCCCACTGCGTGAACACGTCCGCGTCTGGAACGCGGGCCGGTACTTCTCCACGTACGCGCCCGGCCACCACCACCAGCCGGAACGTCGCCTTGTCCCCGCCGCGCTCCAGCACCTCCCGTGTGATCCCTGACTACTCGCGCCACGGGGACAGGTCGAGAGGAGTACCGGAAGTACTCCGGGCATTTTCGCTGATGGAGGAGCCTGTCCGGACGATGGTGGTGGCCGACGGCGATGGCGACGATGGACATGTTGCTGCGCGGTGGCATGTGGGGGAACGCTGATGAGGAGTTCTCGTTGCTGCAGGCGAAGGGGTTGGGGTAGGCTTGATGCTGGAGATGATGGGGGATATTGTCAGCAGGCCGTCCGTTTTGTCCACGTCCTGGAGCACTGCTGCCGAGCAGAATGAACTGCATGCACCCATGTTACTCTGTCAGAATTTGGGGGAACGAACTAGCAATGATATGTTAGATTAATTAGGGTTCGATATTGTATACTTTGGTCTTGCATTATGTTACTAGTCCAGTTGCTTTCAATTATCATCAAACGTCACATACCAAAAGTTTGAGATTCAAGCAAAGCGGATTACCCAATAAATAGTTTTTCTATACTGCCTTAATAGTATTTTTTTTCCCATTTACGTTTTTCTAAGAATTTGGGTCTCGATCTAATTAATGGAAACGAGTATTTTGATTGAAATAAATATAAAAACGGTTTCTTTCTTCTGTTGCTTATTCAAACGCTTAGCTCGTGAGTGGGATTACGTAGCCAATAATGTAGCCAACTAGTTGAATGAACGCTTAGCTCTTGACAACTTTCCTTCTGTTAAGAATGTTGACATATATGACTAAATTCCCAGTGTGTTCACGATAACATATAGTGCTATAAAGACGAGTTAATTTATTCATTAGCTGTTGTTGAGAGTGAACGTTGAGATGCATAATTTCATATCAAAGGAAGTCGACAGCTTGCTTCACTCAGG
>JACEFO010000928.1:0-17803 GCA_015342445.1 Digitaria exilis
CAGAAGTTCAGGGCGCGAAACAGTGCATTTGGGTGTCGAAACACCCGTTTTGCTTCGATTTTTGTGCAGTAGGTAACCTTATGCTCCAAAACACTCCCAAACATCATTTAGGGCCTAACGTAGTAGATTGGAAGTGTCCGTAGCGAAAAACCCATTTTGAAGTTCGTTGTTACGAGGCAGTGCATCCGGGCACCGAAACGGACCCGTTTCGCTCCGTTTTGCATGCAGAAGGTACCGAAACGCGCCAAATCACTCCCTAACATCGTTTTGGGTCCAATGGAGGCTATTGGGTATGTTCGTGCGAAAAAATTCAACAGAAGTTCGGGGCGCGAAACAGTGCATTCGGGTGCCGAAACACCCGTTTTGCTTCGATTTTCGTGCAGTAGGTAACCGAATGCTCCAAAACACTCCCAAACATCATTTAGGGCCTAACGGAGTAGATTGGAAGTGTCCGTAGCGAAAAACCCATTTTGAAGTTCGTTGTTACGAGGCAGTGCATCCGGGCACCGAAACGGACCCGTTTCGCTCCGTTTTGCATGCAGAAGGTACCGAAACGCGCCAAATCACTCCCTAACATCGTTTTGGGTCCAATGGAGGCTATTGGGTATGTTCGTGCGAAAAAATTCAACAGAAGTTCGGGGCGCGAAACAGTGCATTCGGGTGCCGAAACACCCGTTTTGCTTCGATTTTCGTGCAGTAGGTAACCGAATGCTCCAAAACACTCCCAAACATCATTTAGGGCCTAACGGAGTAGATTGGAAGTGTCCGTAGCGAAAAACCCATTTTGAAGTTCGTTGTTACGAGGCAGTGCATCCGGGCACCGAAACGGACCCGTTTCGCTCCGTTTTGCATGCAGAAGGTACCGAAACGCGCCAAATCACTCCCTAACATCGTTTTGGGTCCAATGGAGGCTATTGGGTATGTTCGTGCGAAAAAATTCAACAGAAGTTCGGGGCGCGAAACAGTGCATTCGGGTGCCGAAACACCCGTTTTGCTTCGATTTTCGTGCAGTAGGTAACCGAATGCTCCAAAACACTCCCAAACATCATTTAGGGCCTAACGGAGTAGATTGGAAGTGTCCGTAGCGAAAAACCCATTTTGAAGTTCGTTGTTACGAGGCAGTGCATCCGGGCACCGAAACGGACCCGTTTCGCTCCGTTTTGCATGCAGAAGGTACCGAAACGCGCCAAATCACTCCCTAACATCGTTTTGGGTCCAATGGAGGCTATTGGGTATGTTCGTGCGAGAAAATTCAACAGAAGTTCAGGGCGCGAAACAGTGCATTCGGGTGCCGAAACACCCGTTTTGCTTCGATTTTCGTGCAGTAGGTAACCGAATGCTCCAAAACACTCCCAAACATCATTTAGGGCCTAACGGAGTAGATTGGAAGTGTCCGTAGCGAAAAACCCATTTTTGAAGTTCGTTGTTACGAGGCAGTGCATCCGGGCACCGAAACGGACCCGTTTCGCTCCGTTTTGCATGCAGAAGGTACCGAAACGCGCCAAATCACTCCCTAACATCGTTTTGGGTCCAATGGAGGCTATTGGGTATGTTCGTGCGAAAAAATTCAACAGAAGTTCAGGGCGCGAAACAGTGCATTCGGGTGCCGAAACACCCGTTTTGCTTCGATTTTCGTGCAGTAGGTAACCGAATGCTCCAAAACACTCCCAAACATCATTTAGGGCCTAACGGAGTAGATTGGAAGTGTCCGTAGCGAAAAACCCATTTTGAAGTTCGTTGTTACGAGGCAGTGCATCCGGGCACCGAAACGGACCCGTTTCGCTCCGTTTTGCATGCAGAAGGTACCGAAACGCGCCAAATCACTCCCTAACATCGTTTTGGGTCCAATGGAGGCTATTGGGTATGTTCGTGCGAAAAAATTCAACAGAAGTTCGGGGCGCGAAACAGTGCATTCGGGTGCCGAAACACCCGTTTTGCTTCGATTTTCGTGCAGTAGGTAACCGAATGCTCCAAAACACTCCCAAACATCATTTAGGGCCTAACGGAGTAGATTGGAAGTGTCCGTAGCGAAAAACCCATTTTGAAGTTCGTTGTTACGAGGCAGTGCATCCGGGCACCGAAACGGACCCGTTTCGCTCCGTTTTGCATGCAGAAGGTACCGAAACGCGCCAAATCACTCCCTAACATCGTTTTGGGTCCAATGGAGGCTATTGGGTATGTTCGTGCGAAAAAATTCAACAGAAGTTCGGGGCGCGAAACAGTGCATTCGGGTGCCGAAACACCCGTTTTGCTTCGATTTTCGTGCAGTAGGTAACCGAATGCTCCAAAACACTCCCAAACATCATTTAGGGCCTAACGGAGTAGATTGGAAGTGTCCGTAGCGAAAAACCCATTTTGAAGTTCGTTGTTACGAGGCAGTGCATCCGGGCACCGAAACGGACCCGTTTCGCTCCGTTTTGCATGCAGAAGGTACCGAAACGCGCCAAATCACTCCCTAACATCGTTTTGGGTCCAATGGAGGCTATTGGGTATGTTTCGTGCGAAAAAATTCAACAGAAGTTCGGGGCGCGAAACAGTGCATTCGGGTGCCGAAACACCCGTTTTGCTTCGATTTTCGTGCAGTAGGTAACCGAATGCTCCAAAACACTCCCAAACATCATTTAGGGCCTAACGGAGTAGATTGGAAGTGTCCGTAGCGAAAAAAACCCATTTTGAAGTTCGTTGTTACGAGGCAGTGCATCCGGGCACCGAAACGGACCCGTTTCGCTCCGTTTTGCATGCAGAAGGTACCGAAACGCGCCAAATCACTCCCTAACATCGTTTTGGGTCCAATGGAGGCTATTGGGTATGTTCGTGCGAAAAAATTCAACAGAAGTTCAGGGCGCGAAACAGTGCATTCGGGTGCCGAAACACCCGTTTTGCTTCGATTTTCGTGCAGTAGGTAACCGAATGCTCCAAAACACTCCCAAACATCATTTAGGGCCTAACGGAGTAGATTGGAAGTGTCCGTAGCGAAAAAACCCATTTTGAAGTTCGTTGTTACGAGGCAGTGCATCCGGGCACCGAAACGGACCCGTTTCGCTCCGTTTTGCATGCAGAAGGTACCGAAACGCGCCAAATCACTCCCTAACATCGTTTTGGGTCCAATGGAGGCTATTGGGTATGTTCGTGCGAAAAAATTCAACAGAAGTTCGGGGCGCGAAACAGTGCATTCGGGTGCCGAAACACCCGTTTTGCTTCGATTTTTCGTGCAGTAGGTAACCGAATGCTCCAAAACACTCCCACATCATTTAGGGCCTAACGGAGTAGATTGGAAGTGTCCGTAGCGAAAAACCCTTTTTGAAGTTCGTTGTTACGAGGCAGTGCATCCGGGCACCGAAACGGACCCGTTTCGCTCCGTTTTGCATGCAGAAGGTACCGAAACGCGCCAAATCACTCCCTAACATCGTTTTGGGTCCAATGGAGGCTATTGGGTATGTTCGTGCGAAAAAATTCAACAGAAGTTCGGGGCGCGAAACACAGTGCATTCGGGTGCCGAAACACCGTTTTGCTTCGATTTTCGTGCAGTAGGTAACCGAATGCTGCTCCAAAACACTCCCAAACATCATTTAGGGCCTAACGGAGTAGATTGGAAGTGTCCGTAGCGAAAAACCCATTTTGAAGTTCGTTGTTACGAGGCAGTGCATCCGGGCACCGAAACGGACCCGTTTCGCTCCGTTTTGCATGCAGAAGGTACCGAAAACGCGCCAAATCACTCCCTAACATCGTTTTGGGTCCAATGGAGGCTATTGGGTATGTTCGTGCGAAAAAATTCAACAGAAGTTCGGGGCGCGAAACAGTGCATTCGGGTGCCGAAACACCCGTTTTGCTTCGATTTTCGTGCAGTAGGTAACCGAATGCTCCAAAACACTCCCAAACATCATTTAGGGCCTAACGGAGTAGATTGGAAGTCTCCGTAGCGAAAAACCCATTTTGAAGTTCGTTGTTACGAGGCAGTGCATCCGGGCACCGAAACGGACCCGTTTCGCTCCGTTTTGCATGCAGAAGGTACCGAAACGCGCCAAATCACTCCCTAACATCGTTTTGGGTCCCATGGAGGCTATTGGGTATGTTCGTGCGAAAAATTCAACAGAAGTTCGGGGCGCGAAACAGTGCATTCGGGTGCCGAAACACCCGTTTTGCTTCGATTTTCGTGCAGTAGGTAACCGAATGCTCCAAAACACTCCCAAACATCATTTAGGGCCTAACGGAGTAGATTGGAAGTGTCCGTAGCGAAAAACCCATTTTGAAGTTCGTTGTTACGAGGCAGTGCATCCGGGCACCGAAACGGACCCGTTTCGCTCCGTTTTGCATGCAGAAGGTACCGAAACGCGCCAAATCACTCCCTAACATCGTTTTGGGTCCAATGGAGGCTATTGGGTATGTTCGTGCGAAAAAATTCAAGAAGTTCGGGGCGCGAAACAGTGCATTCGGGTGCCGAAACACCCGTTTTGCTTCGATTTTCGTGCAGTAGGTAACCCGAATGCTCAAAACACTCCCAAACATCATTTAGGGCCTAACGGAGTAGATTGGAAGTGTCCGTAGCGAAAACCCATTTTGAAGTTCGTTGTTACGAGGCAGTGCATCCGGGCACCGAAACGGACCCGTTTCGCTCCGTTTTGCATGCAGAAGGTACCGAAACGCGCCAAATCACTCCCTAACATCGTTTTGGGTCCAATGGAGGCTATTGGGTATGTTCGTGCGAAAAAATTCAACAGAAGTTCGGGGCGCGAAACAGTGCATTCGGGTGCCGAAACACCCGTTTTGCTTCGATTTTCGTGCAGTAGGTAACCGAATGCTCCAAAACACTCCAAACATCATTTAGGGCCTAACGGAGTAGATTGGAAGTGTCCGTAGCGAAAACCCCCATTTTTGAAGTTCGTTGTTACGAGGCAGTGCATCCGGGCACCGAAACGGACCCGTTTCGCTCCGTTTTGCATGCAGAAGGTACCGAAAACGCGCCAAAATCACTCCCTAACATCGTTTTGGGTCCAATGGAGAGGCTATTGGGTATGTTCGTGCGAAAAAATTCAACAGAAGTTCGGGGCGCGAAACAGTGCATTCGGGTGCCGAAACACCCGTTTTGCTTCGATTTTCGTGCAGTAGGTAACCGAATGCTCCAAAACACTCCCAAACATCATTTAGGGCCTAACGGAGTAGATTGGAAGTGTCCGTAGCGAAAAAACCCATTTTGAAGTTCGTTGTTACGAGGCAGTGCATCGGGCACCGAAACGGACCCGTTTCGCTCCGTTTTGCATGCAGAAGGTACCGAAACGCGCCAAATCACTCCCTAACATCGTTTTGGGTCAATGGAGGCTATTGGGTATGTTCGTGCGAAAAAATTCAACAGAAGTTCGGGGCGCGAAACAGTGCATTCGGGTGCCGAAACACCCGTTTTGCTTCGATTTTCGTGCAGTAGGTAACCGAATGCTCCAAAACACTCCCAAACATCATTTAGGGCCTAACGGAGTAGATGGAAGTGTCCGTAGCGAAAAACCCATTTTGAAGTTCGTTGTTACGAGGCAGTGCATCCGGGCACCGAAACGGACCCGTTTCGCTCCGTTTTGCATGCAGAAGGTACCGAAACGCGCCAAATCACTCCCTAACATCGTTTTGGGTCCAATGGAGGCTATTGGGTATGTTCGTGCGAAAAAATTCAACAGAAGTTCGGGGCGCGAAACAGTGCATTCGGGTGCCGAAACACCGTTTTGCTTCGATTTTCGTGCAGTAGGTAACCGAATGCTCCAAAACACTCCCAAACATCATTTAGGGCCTAACGGAGTAGATTGGAAGTGTCCGTAGCGAAAAACCCATTTTGAAGTTCGTTGTTACGAGGCAGTGCATCCGGGCACCGAAACGGACCCGTTTCGCTCCGTTTTGCATGCAGAAGGTACCGAAACGCGCCAAATCACTCCCTAACATCGTTTTGGGTCCAATGGAGGCTATTGGGTATGTTCGTGCGAAAAAATTCAACAGAAGTTCAGGGCGCGAAACAGTGCATTCGGGTGCCGAAACACCCGTTTTGCTTCGATTTTCGTGCAGTAGGTAACCGAATGCTCCAAAACACTCCCAAACATCATTTAGGGCCTAACGGAGTAGATTGGAAGTGTCCGTAGCGAAAAACCCATTTTGAAGTTCGTTGTTACGAGGCAGTGCATCCGGGCACCGAAACGGACCCGTTTCGCTCCGTTTTGCATGCAGAAGGTACCGAAACGCGCCAAATCACTCCTAACATCGTTTTGGGTCCAATGGAGGCTATTGGGTATGTTCGTGCGAAAAAATTCAACAGAAGTTCGGGGCGCGAAACAGTGCATTCGGGTGCCCGAAACACCCGTTTTGCTTCGATTTTCGTGCAGTAGGTAACCGAATGCTCAAAACACTCCCAAACATCATTTAGGGCCTAACGGAGTAGATTGGAAGTGTGTCCGTCCGTAGCGAAAAAAACCCCATTTTGAAGTTCGTTGTTACGAGGCAGTGCATCCGGGCACCGAACGGACCCGTTTTCGCTCCGTTTTGCATGCAGAAGGTACGAAACGCGCCAAATCACTCCTAACATCGTTTTGGCTCCAATGGAGGCTATGGGTATGTTCGTGCGAAAAAATTCAACAGAAGTTCAGGGCGCGAAACAGCTGCATTCGGTGCCGAAACACCCGTTTTGCTTCGATTTTCGTGCAGTAGGTAAACCGAATGCTCCAAAACACTCCCAAACATCATTTAGGGCCTAACGGAGTAGATTGGAAGTGTCCGTAGCGAAAAACCCATTTTGAAGTTCGTTGTTTACGAGGCAGTGCATCCGGGCACCGAACGGACCCGTTTCGCTCCGTTTTGCATGCAGAAGGTACCGAAACGCGCCAAATCACTCCCTAACATCGTTTTGGGTCCAATGGAGGCTATTGGGTATGTTCGTGCGAAAAAATTCAACAGAAGTTCAGGGCGCGAAACAGTGCATTCGGGTGCCGAAACACCCGTTTTGCTTCGATTTTTCGTGCAGTAGGTAACCGAATGCTCCAAACACTCCCAAACATCATTTAGGGCCTAACGGAGTAGATTGGAAGTGTCCGTAGCGAAAAACCTTTTGAAGTTCGTTGTTACGAGGCAGTGCATCCGCGGCACCGAAACGGACCCGTTTCGCTCCGTTTTGCATGCAGAAGGTACCGAAACGCGCCAAATCACTTCCCTAACATCGTTTGGGTCCAATGGAGGCTATTGGGTATGTTCGTTGCGAAAAATTCAACAGAAGTTCAGGGCGCGAAACAGTGCATTCGGGTGCCGAAACACCCGTTTTGCTTCGATTTTTCGTGCAGTAGGTAACGAATGCTCCAAAACACTCCCAAACATCATTTAGGGCTAACGTAGTAGATTTGGAAGTGTCCGTAGCGAAAAACCCATTTTGAAGTTCGTTGTTTACGAGGCAGGTGCATCCGGGCACCGAAACGGAACCCGTTTCGCTCCGTTTTGCATGCAAGAAGGTACCGAAACGCGCCAAATCACTCCCTACATCATTTTGGGTCAATGGAGGCTATTGGGTTATGTTCGTGCGAAAAAATTCAACAGAAGTTTCAGGGCGCGAAACAAGTGCATTTGGGGTGCCGAACACCCGTTTTGCTTCGATTTTTCGTGCAGTAGGTAACCGAATGCTCCAAAACACTCCAAACATCATTTAGGGCCCTAACGGAGTAGATTGGAAGTGTCCGTAGCGAAAACCCATTTTGAAGTTCGTTGTTACGAGGCAGTGCATCCGGGCACCGAAACGGACCCGTTTCGCTCCGTTTTGCATGCAGAAGGTACCGAACGCGCCAAATCAATCCCTAACATCGTTTTGGGTCCAATGGAGGCTATTGATGTTCGTGCGAAAAATTCAACAGAAGTTCAGGGCGCGAAACAGTGCATTTGGGTGCCGAAACACCCGTTTTGCTTTGATTTTCCGTGCAGTAGGTAACCGAATGCTCCAAAACACTCCCAAACATCATTTAGGGCCTAACGGAGTAGATTGGAAGTGTCCGTAGCGAAAAACCCATTTTTGAAGTTCGTTGTTACGAGGCAGTGCATCCGGGCACCGAAACGGACCCGTTTCGCTCCGTTTTGCATGCAGAAGGTACCGAAACGCGCCAAATCACTCCCTAACATCGTTTTGGCTCCAATGGAGGCTATTGGGTATGTTGGTGCGAAAAATTCAACAGAAGTTCGGGGCGCGAAACAGTGCATTCGGGTGCCGAAACACCCGTTTTGCTTCGATTTTCGTGCAGTAGGTAACCGAATGCTCCAAAACACTCCCAAACATCATTTAGGGCCTAACGAGTAGATTGGAAGTGTCCGTAGCGAAAAACCCTTTTTGAAGTTCGTTGTTACGAGGCAGTGCATCCGGGCACCGAAACGGACCCGTTTCGCTCCGTTTTGCATGCAGAAGGTACCGAAACGCGCCAAATCACTCCCTAACATCGTTTTGGGTCCAATGGAGGCTATTGGGTATGTTCGTGCGAAAAAATTCAACAGAAGTTCAGGGCGCGAAACAGTGCATTTGGGTGCCGAAACACCCGTTTTGCTTTGATTTTTGTGCAGTAGGTAACCGAATGCTCCAAAACACTCCCAAACATCATTTAGGGCCTAACGGAGTAGATTGGAAGTGTCCGTAGCGAAAAACCCATTTTGAAGTTCGTTGTTACGAGGCAGTGCATCCGGGCACCGAAACGGACCCGTTTCGCTCCGTTTTGCATGCAGAAGGTACCGAAACGCGCCAAATCACTCCCTAACATCGTTTTGGTTCAATGGAGGCTATTGGGTATGTTGGTGCGAAAAATTTCAACAGAAGTTCGAGGGGCGCGAAACGTGCATTCGGGTGCGAACACCCGTTTTGCTTTGATTTTCGTGCAGTAGGTAAACCGAATGCTCAAAACACTCCCAAACTCATTTAGGGCCTAACGGAGTAGATTGGAGTGTCCGTAGCGAAAAACCCATTTTGAAGTTCGTTGTTACGAGGCATGCATACCCGGGCACCAAACGGCCCGTTTCGCTCCGTTTTGCATTCAGAAGTACCGAAACGCGCCAAATCACTCCTAACATCGTTTGGGCCAATGGAGGCTATTGGGTATTTCCGTGCAATGAAAAATGTCAACAGATAGTGTCAGGCGCGCGAAACAGTGCATTTTGGGTGCCGAAACACCCTTTTGGCTTCGATTTTTGTTGCAGTAGGTAACCGAATGCTCCAAAACACTCCCAAACATCATTTAGGGCCTAACGGAGTAGATTGGAAGTGTCCGTAGCGAAAAACTTTTTGAAGTCGTTGTTACGAGGCAGTGCATCCGGGCACCAAACGGACCCGTAAACCATCTTACTTAACAAGTATAACACGGGTTATGCAAGGACAAAAGGCTTGACACGGTTATACTGCATTAGCACTTTTAGTTGATTCATTTTATTATCATCCAACTTACTACAAATGAGTAGATCCCAAGTATAAACCCATTAATAAGGTATAAGTGATTATAGAACAAACCAACATCAACCACTAATATCATCTTCTAATCAAAAAGGATCCAGGCCGCTCGTATCCGTGAGCACGGCTATCATGATAGTTCAACACACTCTGCAGAGGTTTCGCCCTTTACCCGCCGGTCACATAAATCCAAAAGAACTTATGTTACGAGGACTTTCACAAAAAACACCCTAACAAGCACAGTAGCCGTTTTGGTTCAACATAGGCAGCATAACCCGAGGCATCGAGATTGACGTACGCTCAGGGCGCAACGTGAGGGGGTCAATGGCGTCCAGAGCGAGAGCGCAATCATCGCAACGTGTGAAGCTGCCGTACATCGGGCGCTTACATCACGGGACTTTGCCTAACGGGGCATAGCCAACAGGATAAAACCGTCCTCGATGGATCAAACTATACTCTCACCCATGCACCCCACATACGCCTTTCGGTAACCACTGGCGAGCTAGAGACGTACAAGTTAATTATCCAAGACCAGAGCCATTATAGTTCCAACGGCGGCGAACAGGTTCCTGGGTTGCCGCTTTAAGAACCGGACCTTATGGAGAGACATTAGAACAAAGCACAAAGCACATGCTCTAATTCCCTAGATCAAACCTTATAGAGACACTAGAACAAAGCACACAGCACATGCTCTAGTTCCCTGAACCATGTTGCTAAAAAGCATCTTTTAACCATCATTGAAGTGAACCATTATTTCCACATTAACATAAAAATAAAGGTTGGTTGCAGCGCATAGCATAGTCTAACCATAATGCATAAAACCCTGGTAACAAGGAATCGGGTAAAGACTAGGAACATCCTTAGTGGCTAACAATTTTAGACACATGCACATGAGTTCGGGTGATTAAATGGTGTATAGGTAACAAGGATGGTCCGTGTTATACTTGCCTTCCTCAGAGAACTGCTGCTGCACTTGATCTTCGAGAACGGGATCGTCGGCGTACTCGAACGGCTCGGCAACTACTCACATTGATCACCACACAAGCATCAACACATACATGCAAACAAGATTATTTAATTAGAACAGTACACCAAACATGAACAAAAGATGAAAAGAAGGTTTTAGAACTAATCTACGCTTCACTACGAACACGTGAGCGCGAGAATCACTCAAATCGGAGTTAAAACGGAGAAACTACGCTAAAAACGGGCTCTAGGGGCTTGCTGGTAAGGATTTTAGGCTTCCAGGGTGTTTTTGAAAGAAACCAGGGACCTAAAACATAATTTTGTATAAAAACTCGAGGTCTGCGGTGTAAACTGCCATCTAGGACGGCGGGCATTATTTTTCAAAAGCGCAGGGGCTAAAACGAAAGAAAAAGGACTTAGCCGTAAATACTTTTGAATAGAGGTGGACCGCGGGTTAATTTTTGAAAACAGAGGGGCTCTTTTGCAAAAACGTCACGGCAGCGGGGTTATGCTGACGTCGGCTGACGTCATGGTTGACCGACCCGTGGACCGAACCTTAGACCGCCGTGAACCGCGGTTTCACGAGAACCGGACCGGGTTTACATCGGTCAGATCTGGAGCGTTCAGATCGGATCGGACGGCTGGAAATAGATCGCGGCTCGGCTCACCGGAGCGCGGCGGCGCTAGGCCGAGGGCTCGCCGGAGATGGCTCGGCTGGGGGCTAGAAGACTCCAAACCTCGCCGCGATGGGTTCTAGAGAGAGAGGAGAGAGAGGAGAACTCAATTTTGGAGCTCGGAGCGAGGTTTGGGCACTGGTGGAGGCCGGCGGCGAGCGGAGGCGGATTGGCTTCTCCGGCGAACTCGCGCGGGTGCTGCAGGGCGAGAGGGAGGGGGAAAAACGGCTTGGCGCGATGCTTACCCCGCGGCGAAGCTCTTGGCGTGGATCTTAGCGTCAAAGACGCGGCGGACTCACGGCTTGGCGGTGGCGGCTCGAAACAAGGCGGCGCTAGGGTTTAAGCACGGGAGTTGGGGGTACGGCTTAAGGGGGCTGGCGGCGCTATTTATGGGGCCTCGAGCTCCTTGGCGTGCGCGCCAAGTCGCGAGGGAGGACGGCGTGCGCAGCAGGGACTCGCGGCGGCGCGGGGAGGAGTCCCGGCGGCGCACGGCTGGAGGTAGGGGAAGGGACTTACAGGTGGGCCCGGGTGTCAGTGGCAGAGGAAGAGAGCGGAGCGCGCGCTGCGGAGGAGAGAGGCTGACGGGTGGGGCCGCTCTGTCAGGTGCTGCGGGGAGAGAGGATAGCACTGACGCGTGGGACCGGCTGGTCAGTCACAGCGGAGGCGCGGCGGTGGGCTGGCGCGAGCTGGGCTGCGGGATGAACTGGGCTGCGCGACTGATGGGCCGAGCTGCTGCTGGTGGGCTGCGGAAAAAAAGGAGAAAGGAGCTGGGCCTCGCGGGAAAAGGAGAAAAGGGCTGCTGGACTGGTGGGCTGAAAGGAGAAAGAGAAAAAGAAAGAAAAAGAAAGGTTTTTCTTTTATTCAAACACTCCTTTGAATTCAAATTCAAATTTGAATTCAACAATCAAAAATAAATGCACCAGCATGAATGCAGCAATAATGTTTCTATTTCCTATATTTGCTTTTAATTATTCAAAAATTTTATTTCCCTATATTATTTATGAGCACTTTAATAGAAAAACCAATTAATTACGAAATTTTTAAAAAGGCTATTTTTTAGGGTGTTACAACTCTACCCCCCTTAACATGAATCTCGTCCCCGAGATTCGGATCTAGATTGGAAGAGATGTGGATATTCTGCCTTGAGATCCATCCTTTCTTTCACAAGTTGCTTCACCTTCTGAGTGACGTTTCCTTGCACACACGAATGTCCTTGTTCCTGGTGACCCTCTCTAATTCCTCCAAAACCTTGACCGACCTCTGAGGACTTAATTGCCTGATACTCAATCTTCTCTCCTGATGGAGCCACTAACTGAACTGCACGCTTGGAGCACTGTATGACGGCATCGTACTTTGCTAGACAGCTCATTCCCAAGATCAGATCCATCCCGATAGAATTCAGGACTATAGGGTGTGCTAGAAAGTCTACCCCCCTTATGTTAACCGCTACATTAGGACAACGTAATGTGGCCCGAAGTTCTCCTCCCGGTGAATTAACTAACATGGTATTTCCCATAGGTTGCATAAGCATCAAGTTCTTTTTCACAAAATTGACGGATATAAAAGCATGCGAAGCTCCAGAATCGAACAAAACTGTAGCAGGTTGTGAGTTGACCGAGAACGTACCGACTACCACATCTGTGGCTACTTCTGCAGTTTCTGCTCCCACATGGTTGAGCTTGCCCCTGGCGTAGTTCTGCTGGCCACGATTTCCCTGCGCCTGCTGCTGATTCCCATTCTGAGCTGGTTGTGGTCCTGTCTTCTGGTTGTTGTTCTGACCAGTGGAGTTCTGGACCCTCCGGGGACAAAATTTAGCGTAGTGTCCCTGTTCTCCACAGTGGTAGCATGCCTTGGGTCAACGGAAGTGGTGTTAGCCGGGGTGGTGCGTGAAGCCTGAGTGTTATGCTGCTCGTTCTGGTAGTGCTGCTGCTGCTGTGGTGGTGGATTCTGAGTATGCTGGTGATCCTGATAACCTGACTGTCCCTGAGTGCGCTGCTGATTCACCTGCTGGGAGTTGTAGCGGGGGCGGACGTTGCTGCTAGATTGCTGGTTCATGAACTTTCTCTTCTTATCCTCAATCTCACGACGCTTGTGCTCCACCATCAGGGCACCATCAACCAATGCACCGAAGGTTGGGAAGGTGATGCACATCAACTGTAGCTGCAAAACATCCTGGAGTCCATTCCGGAAGCGAGTTTGCCTCTTCTCATCCGTCGACACCTCATCTGGTGCATAGCGGGCCAACTCAAGGAACTTGTCACGGTAGGCAGTGACACTCATTCCTTCCTGCGTCAGGGCTAGGAACTCCCTCTTCTTTAGGACCGTCAGTCCCTCAGGCACATGGTGAGCACGGAAGGCATCACTGAACTGCTGCCAGGTGATCTGGTTGCGATCGGGTTGCGCATATTGGTATGCTACCCACCAGTCGAGAGCGGCTCCTTCAAATTGGCCAGAGGCGTAGAGCACCTTCTCCCTGTCATCACACTGAGCAATGTCGAGCTGTCTCTCCACTGCCTTGATCCAGTCTTCTGCTTCCATCGGGTCCTTGGCGCGGGAGAACTTTGGCGGGCGCCCCTTCAAGAACTCTCCCCTCCTGTCCCGGATGGGCTGGGGAGGTGGCTGAACAGGTGGATTCTGCAGGTTCTGCTGCATCAATGCTATGGCCTGAGTCAACTGTTGCATCGTCTGTGTCTGCAAGCGGACTAGATCTTCCATGGTGGGCGGCTGGTTCTGGTTCTGATTCGGGTTCTGGTTCTGGTTCTGGTTACCACCACCCATCGATCCTCTTGTCCCAACCATCTGTCACAAAACAAAACCCCAACATTCATAATCGCTGTCATGTCTAACCCAGTGTCAAGAACAGAAGCAATCCATTAACAAGATAAGGTACTCAGGCGATAGGAAAGATGATAGATGATATGCAAAGGAGAGATCAGGAACCCATCTATCTATCCACTAAATACCTTATACCTTAATCCAATACTAGACGATTGCAGACTTCCATCTGCGCTCATCACAATCATTACAAAGATCCAAATCACACATAGGCATAATGACAATTCATTCAAGCATTCAAAGACAAGGTTCACACAAGACTCGGCACTATTAGACTAGTTTTGACTCAAAAACGTTCTATTTGATCTCTATTAACATTTGGGGTCGATGGTGGTGCGGTGAGCTAGGGTGCTGCATCTCCTCGGGGTTCCCTTATGCGGCCTACGGCTAAGGAGCTCCTGGTAGGCGTCCAGGTTGCGTGCCACCAATTGGTACTCCTCGATGCAGGTGGAAAGTAGCCATCAGTGCTCCAACGGACTATCTATCTCTGTCGAGCCATCTATGGAAGTGAAAACTAGAGGAGGGCTAGAAAATTTTTCACAAAGGACAGAGGTAGAAGAGAACACCATTTTTCAACAGAAACTCAACTCTAGGATGTAAAGTAGTTTTTAGGGCAAGGATTAAGCAAGTTCTAATCGACCGTTCTATCTAGGCTGTGATCCTACAGTCAGCACGGCTCTGATACCAACTTTGTAACACCCAGATTTCCATGAAATCCGTATGCTTCCATATGTGTGCCCAGGATGTCCACAGAACACATATAGATTACAAATATTGAATCACAGAGAACACAATGCTCGAATAAAATAGTTTATATCAGAGTTTAACACAAGACATAGTCTTAAAACAAATAACACAGCGGAAGACTTAATATTACTAAACGTCTTAACTACGAAGAGCCTCAAATCCACAGGGACCACCGACTGGTTGAACACAGCTTAGAAGTACGGCAGATCCTCCGAAACTCAGCAAGCGACTGATCATTCAATGCTCCATCTGTTACCCATCCGGGATTTTGTTGAATAGTTGCAAGTGTAAGTAAACCATCTTACTTAACAAGTATAACACGGGTTATGCAAGGACAAAAGGCTTGACACGGTTTATACTGCATTAGCACTTTTAGTTGATTCATTTTATTATCATCCAACTTACTACAAATGAGTAGATCCCAAGTATAAACCCATTAATAAGGTATAAGTGATTATAGAACAAACCAACATCAACCACTAATATCATCTTCTAATCAAAAAGGATCCAGGCCGCTCGTATCCGTGAGCACGGCTATCATGATAGTTCAACACACTCTGCAGAGGTTTCGCCTTTTACCCGCCGGTCACATAAATCCAAAAGAACTTATGTTACGAGGACTTTCACAAAACACCCTAACAAGCACAGTAGCCGTTTTGGTTCAACATAGGCAGCATAACCCGAGGCATCGAGATTGACGTACGCTCAGGGCGCAACGTGAGGGGGTCAATGGCGTCCAGAGCGAGAGCGCAATCATCGCAACGTGTGAAGCTGCCGTACATCGGGCGCTTACATCACGGGACTTTGCCTAACGGGGCATAGCCAACGGATAAAACCGTCCTCGATGGATCAAACTATACTCTCACCCATGCACCCCACATACGCCTTTCGGTAACCACTGGCGAGCTAGAGACGTACAAGTTAATTATCCAAGACCAGAGCCATTATAGTTCCAACGGCGGCGAACAGGTTCCTGGGTTGCCGCTTTAAGAACCGGACCTTATGGAGAGACATTAGAACAAAGCACAAAGCACATGCTCTAATTCCCTAGATCAAACCTTATAGAGACACTAGAACAAAGCACACAGCACATGCTCTAGTTCCCTGAACCATGTTGCTAAAAAGCATCTTTTAACCATCATTGAAGTGAACCATTATTTCCACATTAAACATAAAAATAAAGGTTGGTTGCAGCGCATAGCATAGTCTAACCATAATGCATAAAACCCTGGGTAACAAGGAATCGGGTAAAGACTAGGGACATCCTTAGTGGCTAACAATTTTAGACACATGCACATGAGTTCGGGTGATTAAATGGTGTATAGGTAACAAGGATGGTCCGTGTTATACTTGCCTTCCTCAGAGAACTGCTGCTGCACTTGATCTTCGAGAACGGGATCGTCGGCGTACTCGAACGGCTCGGCAACTACTCACATTGATCACCACACAAGCATCAACACATACATGCAAACAAGATTATTTAATTAGAACAGTACACCAAACATGAACAAAAGATGAAAAGAAGGTTTTAGAACTAATCTACGCTTCACTACGAACACGTGAGCGCGAGAATCACTCAAATCGGAGTTAAAACGGAGAAACTACGCTAAAAACGGGCTCTAGGGGCTTGCTGGTAGGATTTTAGGCTTCCAGGGGTGTTTTTGAAAGAAACCAGGGACCTAAAACATAATTTTGTATAAAAACTCGAGGTCTGCGTGTAAAACTGCCATCTAGGACGGCGGCGGCATTATTTTTCAAAAGCGCAGGGGCTAAACGAAAGAAAAAGGACTTAGCCGTAAATACTTTTGAATAGAGGTGGACCGCGGGTTAATTTTTGAAAAAAAGAGGGGCTCTTTTGCAAAAAACGTCACGGCAGCGGGGTTATGCTGACGTCGGCTGACGTCATGGTTGACCGACCCGTGGACCGACCTTTAGACCGCCGTGAACCGCGGTTCACGAGAACCGGACCGGGTTACATCGGGTCAGATCTGGAGCGTTCAGATCGGATCGTGACGGCTGGAATTAGATCGCGGGCTCGGCTCACCGGAGCGCGGCGGCGCTAGGCCGCCGGCTCGCCGGAGATGGCTCGGCTGGGGCTAGAAGACTCCAAACCTCGCCGCGATGGGTTGAGAGAGAGAGAGGAGAGAGAGGAGAACTCAATTTTGGAGCTCGGAGCGAGGTTTGGGCACTGGTGAGAGCAACCGGCGGCGTAGCTGGAGGCGGATTGGCCTTCTCCGGAACAACTCGCGCGGGTGCTGCAGGGCGAGGGGAGGGCGGATAAACGGCTTGGCGCGATGCTTAACCCCAGCGGCGAAAGCTCTTGGGTGATCTCTTAGCGTCAAAGACGCGCGGAACTCACGGCTTGGCGTGGCGGCTCGAAAACAAGGCGGCGCTAGGGTTTTAAGCACGGGAGTTTGGGGGTACGGCATTAAGGGGGCTGGCGGCGCTATTTATGGGGCCTTCGAGCTCCTTGGGCGTGCGCGCCTAAGTCGCGAGGCTAGGACCGGCGTGCGCCGCAGGGACTCGCGCGGCGGCGCGGGAGGAGTCACACGGCGAGCGCACGGCTGGAGGTAGGGGAAGGGACTTACAGGTGGGCCCGGTGTCAGTGGCAGAGGAAAAGAGCGGATCGCGCGCGCTGCGGAGGAGAGAGGCTGACGGGTGGGGCCCGCTCTGTCAGCGTGCTGCGGGGAGAGAGGATAGCACTGACGCGTGGGACCGGCTGGTCAGTCACAGCGGAGGCGCGGCGGTGGGCTGGCGCGAGCTGGGCTGCGGGATGAACTGGGCTGCGCGACTGATGGGCCCAGCTGCTGCTTGGTGGGCTGCGGAAAAAAAGGAGAAAGGAGCTGGGCCTCGCGGGAAAAGGAGAAAAGGGGCTGCTGTGACTGGTGGGCTGAAGGAGAAAGAGAAAAAGAAAGAAAAAACGAAAGGTTTTCTTTTATTCAAACACTTCCTTTTTGAATTCAAATTCAAATTTTGATTCAAACAAATCAAAATAATAAAATGCACCAGCACATGAATGCAGCAATAATGGTTTCTATTCCTATATTAATGCTTTTAATTATTCAAAAATTTTATGCCCTATATTATTTATGAGCACTCTTAATAGAAAAACCAATTAATTACGAAATTTTTAAAAAGGCTATTTTTG
>JACEFO010000930.1:0-15548 GCA_015342445.1 Digitaria exilis
AATCAGAGTAGCAAAGTTCATTGCAGCGGAATAAATAGTTCATTGCAGCGGAAAAGTAAACTAGCGACGATACGTAGTAACACCATGATGAAGCCTGCCATGGTGCTACTCCTCCCGTTCCTCGGCAGAGGACGGAACCCACTCGATGTGCCATCCAGGGGGAACCTGGGTAGGCCAACTGATTGCATCGACTGCAACATCCATCACAGTACCTGTAATAAAAGCCACAAGCAAGGCTGAGTATACTAATACTCAGCAAGGCTTACCCGTCGGGTGAAAATTACATCACCGACTTCTAGACATGAGAGGCTTTTGGCTGGTGGGTTTGTTTGCCAAAAGCAACTAAGAGTAGATCCTTACTTTCATGATTTTAGCATCATACTCTAGTAGAATTAGCCATTCTAGATTAGCATCCTCTCTAAGCATACAAGTGGTGCAATTACAATTTAATTCATACAACAAGTTCATCATTCTCATAGTTCCACTTGTTACTCAATGCAGCCAAGCGGTCAAGCAGTCTCATTAACCGTGAGAGAAGCGGACAGTTCGAACCGAATGTTGCTACCTGGCCAGGGGAAACCCATCACACACGGACAATGCTTGCCATAAAAGGTACAAGCACTTCCCAACCTTTCCATCGATCCACAATTCGGAACCGGGTCCACTTCCTTACGATAAAGGTTTACTGCTTCACTCACAGCATCACGCATATATCCACAAGTGTACGGCAGGGGAAACAAAAAGTTTCCAAGGAGAGATGGCTATCGGCCCTAGCTGCTTCAATCTAGTACCGGGCTTACCGATTCCCATATATCGGCATGCATGTGGTACGTTTCAAAAACTTGACACACACAACCACACGTTTCGACCTTAAATCAATTATCATACACGGACGGGAGATCTACATTCTACCATCCCGCCCGTCCATCCTATGATTCCAACATAAGTAAAGACATGCAACTCCTATGTCTCGCGAGTGACAGGAAATCACTCGACTTGTAACGGACCTAAAGCAATGCCCTATCGATCCTTTCAGACTAGTGTTGCCAGTCATAGGTACTAGAAATATGCAACTAAGGTATTCAATCAACTCCTTGAAACGTAAATGCACAAGCATAGGGAATTCATAGATGCATAAACTTTTAAAAGTTAGGTTATGCTACGGGGCTTGCCTTCTTGCGCTAGTTGAGTGTTAGCAAGTTTTCCTTTTAATCCAAACCTTTGCACACCCTTGGTCGGGGAGACCTTGAGATACACGTGATCGCGGGCTTCGAATTGAAGTGGCTTCCGCCGTTGATCAAAGTAACTCTTCTGTCGTGACTGTGCGGTTCTCAAATTTTCACGGATGATCCTAACCTTTTCTTCCGCTTCCTTTACAAGGTCAGGGCCATAGGTATACCTCTCGCCTGCCTGGGACCAACACAACAGGGTCCGACATCTTCAACCATACAGGGCTTCGAAAGGCACCATTTTAAGACTCGCTTGGTAGCTGTTGTATAGGAGAATTCAGCCAAAGATAAGCATTTCTCCCAATTCTTCCCGTAATGGATAACACAAGCTCGAAGCATATCCTCAAGTATTTGATTTACCCTTTCCGTCTGCTCATCGGTTTGAGGGTGATATGCTGAACTACGGATCAGTTTTGTGCCTAGGGATAGTTGCAATTGTTCCCAAAAGCGTGCTACGAATTGGGTAGCACGATCTGAAATTATCGTCTTGGGTACCCCATGTAGACAAATGTAACACCCTAAAAATGCCCTATTTAAAATTTAGTAATTAATTGGCTTTTATATTCAAGTGCTCATGAAAAATGTAGGGAAAATAAAATTTGGAATAATTAAAAGCAAATTAGGGTATAGAAACATTATTGTTGCATTCATGCTGGTGCATTTATTTTTTATTGTTGAATTCAAATTTGAATTTGAATTTGAATTCAAATGAGTGTTTGGATAAAAGAGAAAAACCTTTTCTTTTTCTCTCTCTTTTTCCTTCTCCTTTTCAGCCCAGCAGCCCCAACTCTTTTCCTCTTTCCCGCGCGGCCCAGCTCTCTCCCCTTTTCTTTCTTTTTCTTCCCGCAGCCCAGCCAACCTCCCTGCGCGGCCCATCTCCCCTTTCCTCCTTCGCGCGGCCCATGGCAGCAGCCCATCACCGCGCCAGCCCAGCTCCACGCGCCTTTCTCCTCCGCCTGAGTCGCTGACCGCCCGGGCCCACCCGTCAGCTCCTCCTTCTTCCTCTCGCCGTGTCCAAGCAGGACACCGCACCGCCGCCAAGTCCGAGCTGCCGCCGCCTCGCGCATGCCTTTCGCCCGGACTCTGCTGCTTGGCGCGCACGCCTAGGACTCCCCTCGAGCCCCTTTATAAGCCGTCGCCAACCCTCCCTCTCGAGCCGTGCCACAAACCCTAGCCGCCAAACCCTAGCCGCCGCCCTCGATTCCGAGCTGCCGCCGTCACCAATCCATCGCTTCGCCGCCGCTTCGTCGCCGAGAACCTGTCCAGGAGATTCGCGTTGAGGTGAGGAAGCTCCACGGCTGGTTATTGCCCGCTCTCTCCCTCGATTCCGTCCGCGCAAGTTCGTCGGAGCTTTCCGCTCCGCTGCCGTGCGTCGCCAGCTTCCACCGTTGCCCAATCTTCGAGTAGAACCCCCAAAATCGACTCCCCGTCGTCTCCTCTACCTCTAGGACCAAACGCGGCGAGTTTTGGACCTCTGTAGCGCCTTCCCGAGCCAACTTGTGGCGGACCACTCTGAAATTATTCCAAGTTAAGTACCTCGGGACCACTAATCACGTAGTCAGGCACTTAATCCGGAATAAGCTGGAGCGCCGTCGGATTAAACCCGATTAAACCACGTACTTTTCTCGATCGAAACAACAGCGCGCCCACACGAAGGTGAGTTCCAGAGATTACAACATTCCACAAATTAAAGTACACACATAGATATCACAAGTTATTACAAACCGAGTTCAAATTTAAATCAGAGTACAAAAGTCTTGCAGCGGAATTAAAAGTTCAAAACAACTGAATTTAGATGTTCATTGCAGCGGAAGTAAATAATCTAACGACGATACAATAACTCCGTGCTGAAGCCTGCCACGAAGCTACTCCTCCCGGTCCTCGGCAGAGGACGGGACCCATTCGATGTGCCAGCCAGGTGGAACCTGGACAGGCCAAGTCATAGCATCCACATCCAAAGGTATACCTGTAAATCGATGCCACAAGCAAGGCTGAATATACTAATACTCAGCAAGGCTTACCCGTCGGGTGAAAACTACATCACCGACATCTAGACAATGAGAGGCTTTTGGCTGGTGGGTTTGTTTGCCAAAAAGCAACTAAAGTAGGTCCTTGCTTTCAAGTTTTAGCATCATGTACTAATAAATTTAACCATTCTAGATTAGCATCCTCTCTAAGCATACAAGTGATGCAATACAATTTAATTCATAGAACAAGTTTATCAATCTCAAAGTCTCACTTGTTACTCGATGTAGCAAGGCGGTCAAGCAGTCTCATTAACCGCGAGAAGCGGACAGTTCGAACCGAATTTTTGCTACCTGGCCAGGGGAAACCCAACACACACGGATTACTCTGCTTGCTATAAAAGGTACAAGCATTTCCCAACCTTTCCCGTCGATCCACAATTCGGAACCGGGTCCATTTCCTTAGGATAAAGGTTTACTGCTTCACTCACAGTCTCACGTATATATCCACAAGTGTACGGCAGGGGAAAACAAAGTTTCCAAGGAGAGATGGCTATCGGCCCTAGCTGCTTCAATCTGGTACCGGGCTTACCGATCCCCATACATCGGCATGCATGTGGTACGTTCAAAAACTTGACACACTCAACCACACATTTCGACCTTAATCAATTATCATACACGGACGGAGATCTACATCTATCATCCCGCCCGTCAATCCTTATGATTCCAACATAAGTAAAGACAAGCAATTCCTATGTCTCGCGAGTGACAGGAAATCACTCGACTTGTAACGGACCTATAGCAATGCTCTATCGGTCCTTTCATACTAGTATTGCAAGTCATAGGTACTAGGAAATTTTGCAGCTACGGTATTCAATCAACTCCTTGAAACGTAAATGCACGAACATAGAGAATTCAAGTGCATAATTTGGTAAAGGTTAGGTTATGCTCCGGGGCTTGCCTTCTTGCTCGGACTGGGGGTTAGCCTCCGGGTTGGTCACTTCTTCGCCGGCACCGTGCTCCGGGACTTCTTCCTCGTCTGCGGGGATGAGGGTGTAGTTGCCATCCGGAATAGCGCCGTCTACATGAGATGCATAGTTTAAGGCGGCTGCCTATAGATGCTAAGATTAAGGCCTTTGAAGGCCATATTCACCTAGACATGCTTAAGCATTACTATGCTCTTCACAAAAACAAGGTGTAGGCATGGAAAAAGTTTTATTGATTTCGATGGTGATTGTGTACATATATAAAAGAATTCTATTTATTTCTTCACAATTTGGGGGCTGTTCTGAAATTTTAGATTCCATCCATTTTATTCTAACTAATTAACCCAAAAAGGTTTATTCTCTTATATAAATCAAAATACACCTAGATTCCTTCTCATTTTTGTTTCTCCATTTCTGTTCATCATTTTTAGCTATAAACTTTATGACAGCTACTGGAGTATAAGAGCTAGACTCACTCCAAAATTTAGCTAATTCTGAGCTACACATAATTTATTAAAAATACCCAAACAGCTAACTGCAGAAAGTGAAATAAATTCATAATAAATTGAAAATTCATCCATTTCAGGAGATTTTCCTACCAAAGCTAGTCATAAGCATGAGGAGGGCTCTGGCCAAGTGGTGGCTCAAAATAACCCTTGGGTAGTCCTCAATAAATTTCTATCCAAGATCACATTTTTATTTATTTGCTAGTCTAAACAGAGCAAAAATTAAGTTTTTCATTTTTAACATCTGTGCTAACTAGTTTTTAGTCCTCTGGAGCAAAATGGTGATTTTTCACTGCACAGATTATTTTTAATGATTTCTGCACTACAAAAAGACAGGAAATACCTTTTAATTCATAACTGGAGCTACAAAGCATATTTTTAGGTCCCCTTTGGACACAATCTGTCCAAAGGCACTACAAACAACATATCCAAAGCTCAACCCTAACGGAGCTCTGGATTTGAAATGGTGCACAACTTTCAATTTTCATAGTTTGAATTTTAATTCAAAAACAGTTCGTCAAAAGTACAAACATGTCTAATAGAGATTGTAGTTTAGACTCTCACGATTCCAGGGAGTATTTTTGTGTATTTTTCTGATGTTTGTACGATTTTTAATGGATTTTACAAGATTCGGGAAAATCAAATCTAGGTTTAAGAATCTATTTTCGCAGAGAACCCTAGAACTTTCAAAACTTCGTGAACGAGTCCCTGGACTTTTGCACAGAGGCCCCTAGACAAACGAAGAAGATGAACTTCGGTCCCTGGGACCTCGCCGGAGTTGCGCCGGCCAAACGACGGCGAACTAGGCTCGGGGAAGTGGGGGAAAAGGATCCTGGGCTCACCACGAGTCGTTTGGGAACGATTTGGAGGTCGGGGAGGGTCGGAGTTGCGCCGGCGACGAGGGAGTGGCGGCGCGGCCGCCGCGGCTTCTACGCCGGTGAGCTCGGGGTCGTTCGCCGAGGGTTGAGGGGTCCTAGAGCACCAGTGGAGCTCGAGGATGCCAATGGCGTGCTCGGCGAACCTCGGGGACGGCTCGGAGTAGGGGCTCGACGTGCGGGTGCTCCGGTGGCCGGAAATCGCGATTTGGGGGAAATCGCAAATTCTCGCCGGAGAAGCTACAATAGCTTGGGGAAAGTGGGGGGTTTTGGAGCTGGAGAAGAGGGCTAGCTCCGTGCGGGACGAATTTGAGAATGGTGGAGTGTGGAAGGGGAATTTTGCCTCGAAGCTCAGCTCGGTTCGCGCGGCGTGAGGAGGAAGAAGAACGAGCGCGCGCGAGGAAGCGAACTGAAGCAGTGAGCGAGTGAATGGAGTGTGAGAGGGGTTCGGTGGGAGGCTTGGGCACGCGAGAGTGGCACAATGCGGCCTCGGGAGCGAGCGGGCGGAGTTAAGGCCGACGCGACGCGCCATTGATGCACTGAGAGCTCGGTCTGAGCGCGGACGGCTCGGTCGGCGAGGGGGATCGTTGCGTGCTGCCATGGGATCATCTACAGGGCGTGTTGGCGCGTAGCTGGAGGGGAATCGCGGCCTGCAGGGCGCTCAGCGCGACGCGAGCGCGCGCGCGACCGCGGCGGCGCGCGACCGCATGATGGCGTCCGCGGCGCGAGGCGAGGCGAGGCGACGGCGGCGAAGTGACGGCTCGGGAGTGGCCGGACAGGAGCTAGGCGACAAGCGCCAGCGTCCGCCGTGGCTTGGCCAGCTCAGCGCCGCCTGCGCCGCTCACCGGCCACGTGGCGGCCGAGCTCCGGCCGGCGCAGCGCGCGCCAGGGGCACTGTAGCCTGCCCGTGGAGCTCCGTTTCAAATTCGAAATTTTCTCCAAAAATTTGAACTGAACTTGAAAAAGTGTAAAAATAAAAGTTGGAGTTTGGAAGATGGGACACAACTTTCTTTTTGGGATGAACTTGAAATTCCATGTTTTTCAAGCTCAAACAACCCAAAAACAAAAAGGTGCCCAGAATGGTAATTTGAGTTTTTGAGGGACTAAACTGCAAAATTTTCAAAAGTTCCAAACAGTGACTAGGGTTTATTTCTGATGAAAATCAACTTTTATTTTTGGAGATTTTCAAGTTTAGTACAAAAATCTTGAGTTTTCAGTTGGTGCCAAACAACCCCTGTTTTTGGAATTTAAATTTGAATTTTTGTTGGATTTTTGAATTTCAACCCATAATTCCCTGTTGCATTGACCTTAATTACACTTTTAGTCCTTTTGACATCAGAGATGTCACAGCCTACCCCCCTTAAAAGGAATCTCGTCCCGAGATTCGATTAAACTTAGAGATAAAGAGGGGAAAAGAAATACCTCGGCTTATGAAAGGATGTCGGGGAAATTCTTCCTAAGATAGTCCTCGGTTTCCCACGTGGCTTCATCTTCGGAATGATGACTCCACTGAATTTTGTACATTTTAACTCCCTTCCTTCGTGTTTGTCGCTCTTTCTCGTCGAGGATCTTAACGGGATGCTCATCATATGAGAGATCCGGTTCAACCGAGAGTTCCTCTTGTTCAACAACTTCGGTCGGAACACGAAGACACCTCTTGAGTTGAGAAACATGGAATACATTGTGTACAGCTGAAAGTTTCTCGGGAAGCTTCACTTGATAGGCTACCGGCCCACATTGTTGAGTAATTTCATACGGACCGATATAGCGAGGTGCAAGCTTTCCTTTTAGTCCAAATCTTTGCACACCCTTGGTCGGGGAGACTTTAAGATACACGTGATCACCAACTTTAAACTGAAGTGGCTTTCGCCGTTGATCAAAGTAGCTCTTTTGCCGTGACTGGGCGGTCTTCAAATTCTCCCGAATGATCCTAACCTTCTCTTCTGCTTCCTTCACAAGGTCAGGGCCATAATTATATCTCTCGCCTGCCTGGGACCAACACAACGGGGTCCGACATCTTCTACCATATAAGGCTTCGAAAGGTGCCATTTTAAGACTCGCTTGGTAGCTGTTGTTATAGGAGAATTCGGCCAGAGATAGACATTTCTCCCAATTCTTCCCATAATGAATAACACAAGCTCGAAGGATATCCTCAAGTATTTGATTTACCCTTTCCGTCTGCCCATCGGTTTGTGGGTGATATGCTGAACTACGGATCAGTTTGGTGCCTAGGGACAATTGCAACTGTTCCCAAAAGCGTGCTACAAATGGAGCACCACGATCTGAAATTATCGTCTTGGGTACCCCATGTAGACAAACGATCCGTTCCAACTAAATCTCCGCGCACTTCTTAGCAGTATAAATGGTATTGACCGGAATAAAATGGGCGGTCTTGGTAAGGCGGTCCACAATTACCCAAATAGAATCGTGCCCCTGAGGGGTCCTGGGAAGTCCAACAATAAAATCCATGCTTATATCTTCCCACTTCCATGAGGGAATAGGTAGAGGTTGAAGCGTGCCTGCTACCTTCAAGTGGCTGGCCTTGACCCGCTGGCATGTGTCACATTCCGACACATATGTGGCAATTTCTCGCTTCATTCGAGTCCACCAAAAGTTTTGTTTCAAATCTTGGTACATTTTGGTGCTGCCGGGATGGATGGAAAATTTAGAGAGATGTGCCTCATCCATAATCTTCCTCCGGAGTTCCGTGTTTTGGGCACCACGAGGCGATGTCCAAACCACATCACTCCTTGCTCATCTACTCGGAAACACTTGTACTTCTCTTTCACCTTCTCCTTAGACAATTTCCTTTTAAGGATTTTAATGATCGCGTCATTTAATTGGGCTACAACAATCTGATCGTGCAAGGTTGGTTCCACTGCAATATGGCTGAAGTACCCGTGTGGAACAATCTCCAAATTGAGCTTTGCCATTTCGTGACACAGGGTGTCAGCGTAGGACTCCACGGAAAGACAATGACAATGAGCCTTGCGGCTTAGTGCATCCGCAACTACATTAGCCTTCCCGGGGTGATAATGCACACTAAGGTCATAGTCCTTTGCTAACTCCAACCATCTTCGCTGTCTCATGTTCAGATGTGCCTGAGTGAAGACATATTTGAGGCTCTTATGGTCTGTGTATATGTTGCAGGGAACACCCATCAAATAGTGTCTCCACATCTTGAGAGCATGAATAACCGCTGCTAGCTCAAGATCGTGCGTGGGGTAGTTTTGCTCATGAGGCCGAAGTGCTCGAGAAGCATAAGCAATGACTCGGTTCTCTTGCATGAGAACACAACCAAGACCGGTGCCTGATGCATCGCAATAGACATCATATGGCTTGGTGCAATCGGGCTGAGCCAAAACTGGGGCTGAAGTTAAATGTCTTCGTAAGGTGTGGAAAGCTTCATCACATTTGTCATTCCACTCAAATTTGACTCCCTTCTTTAAGAGTTCGGTCATGGGCTTCGCAATTCGAGAGAAGTCCGGAATAAAACGGCGGTAATAACCGGCTAAACCCAGAAAACTCCGAATCTCGTGGACAGAGGTAGGTGGTTGCCAATCTAGCACCTCTTGCACTTTGGTTGGATCCACGGATATACCATCCTTGGAAACCGTGTGACCTAAAAACTTCACGCTCTCTAACCAGAATTCACACTTGGAGAACTTGGCGTAGAGCTGGTGATCTCTCAGCCTTTGAAGAACAATGCGAAGGTGCTCAGCATGCTCTTCCTCATTCTTAGAATAGATAAGAATGTCGTCAATGAACACCACCACAAACTTGTCTAGTTCAGACATGAAGACCGAATTCATGAGGTACATGAAGTAGGCTGGGGCATTGGTGAGTCCAAAGGACATAACCAGGAATTCATAAAGTCCATAACGTGTGGAAAAGGCAGTCTTTGGAATGTCACAAGGCCTGATTTTGATTTGGTGATAGCCAGAGCGAAGGTCAATCTTGGAGAACACTCTGGCGCCAGCTAGTTGGTCAAACAAGATGTCAATACGGGGGAGCGGGTACTTGTTCTTAATGGTTACCGCATTGAGACGCCGGTAATCAATACACAACCTCAAGGAATGGTCCTTCTTTTTCACAAAGATAGCGGGACATCCCCAAGGTGATACACTTGGACGAATGAAACCCTTATCTAGAAATTCTTGGAGTTGAATTTTTAATTCAGCCAATTCATTGGGCGGCATTCTATATGGTCTCTTTGATATAGGTGCTGTGCCAGGTTGTAGTTCAATCACAAATTCAATGTCCCTATCCGGCGGCATCCCAGGTAAGTCATCCGGAAATACGTCGGCATACTCACATACCACCGGAATGTCTTTTAATTGGGTTTCGACCATGGTATAAGCACACGCATCGACGCAAGTCCGTTGTGGCAGATATAGCACACTCGGGCCATGCGTAGGCGAGTTTATCTCAACAACTCGTTCCGCAACATCTAGGACAACCTTATGTTGAGTCATCCAATTGGCTCCTAACACAATGTCAATTCCTTCCATGCCAAGCAGAATCAAATCAGTAGGAAATGTTTTACTTCCCAGCCTGATTGGAACCTTTCGTGTGACTTGGTTGGATGCAATTTTACCTCCCGCAGTTGATATCACATACGATGATTTGGTATGGTATGATTTTAATCCGCATTTCACATGAAATCTTGTGCTTATAAAACTATGTGTTGCCCCGGAATCAAACAATATCACAGCAGGTTGAGTGCAGATAGGGAAGGTACCAGTCATGTCTGGGGCTCCCTCGGGTAGGTCGGCCAAGGTGATGTAGTTGAGCCGTCCTTGCCGAACTTGCACACGCTGCTGCTGCTTGCCCTTGCCTTGCTGATTTCCCGAGCATTGGTTTGGCTGCTTGTTCTGCGGGCAATCCTTGATAAAATGATCCTTACTTCCACACTTGAAACACTGATAGCCGGCTCCAGGGCGAGCTGGCTGCTGCGCATTTTGCCTTGGTGCCTGCTGCTGCTGCGGCGGTGGAGGGAAACGGGGCGCGTTAGGCTGTGGCGGCCTAGCAACCCATCCACCTCCCTGAGGTGCCCTGGACTGTCCCTGCGGTGCAGCCGGGGGAACCAAGCGGAACCTCTGTGGCTGCGCGCTCGACGGTCCAGCGGGAGTCTTCCTCTTCTTCTCCGCCTTGTGCACCACATTGGCGTCTTCCTGAGCGATAGCAAGGTTCACGAGATTGCCGTACGTGGCAGCACGGGTGGTGGCCAACTGTGCCTTCAACTTGGTGTTGAGGCCTCGTCAGAACCTCTCCATTTTCTTCTCGTCAGAATCGGCGTGATGACCCGCGTAGGGGCAAAGACCATTGAAGGCCTGGGCGTACTGCAGTACTGTGCGGGTACCCTGGGTCAACGCCAGAAACTCATTCAATTTCCGCTCTACCAAACCGGCAGGAATATGGTGAGCCTTGAAAGCGGTCTTGAACTCTTCCCACTCAATCACGTGACCCTCCTGCTGCAGGGCCAAGTAATTCTCCCACCATAGGAGAGCCATGTCGCGGAGCTGTTGCGCCGCGAAAACCACCTTGCGGTTGGAAGTGCAAGGCGTGGCCAAGATAGAGAACTTGGATTCGATGGCTCAAACTCATGCATCGGCCTCCAGGGGCTCTTCGGCTCTTGAGAACACTGGCGGGTGTGTAGCCAGGAAATCCTCATACCGGGCCACTTGAGGCGGAGGGGCCCGTTGACCTCCCTGTTGTTGCATCTGTTGCTGCATCATTTGTTGCTGATGCTGCAGGTTCCGTAGGATTTCCGTTTGCGTAGCATACAATTGTTGCCACGTCGGAGGTTGCTGCGGTGGCGGAGGTGGTGGCGGCTGTTGCTGCCCCTCAGGCCCTTGCTGGTTAGCATTGGAGCCACTAGCGTCATGACCGCTGCGGGTGATTGCCATCTGCAGTAGGTACTTGTATTAGCCACATTTCATAAGCTTGCATAAGATGACAAGATAGAACATGGCAATGTAATGAAGTTTACTGCGCAAGAATGACATATCACAAGCAGTTCGGAAGAAAATTCATATCTCCTAACAGGAAGCAAGTCAAATGCTCCAATTCGGTCAGTAGCTCGAAAATTTTATACTCTACAACTTTCGTGTTTGGCTCAGAATCAAATTCGGGCTGGAACTAAGCCGATAAATTCAATCTTTAGCTCTCTGCGTTTACTGTTTTACGGCAGGCCGAGCTGTAGTGTTTGGTTGCCATTTTTATTTCGCTTAACCAATAGGGTTGAAATTTGGTGAGCATTTCGTTTGACAAATTCCAAACAACTTTGTAGTTCACATCACAGCCCAGAAATGAATGGAAACCCATCAATAATTAAAACAAAGTTAGCTGCAGAATGTTTTCCACACAGCCATTACAAACCTTCATCAAGTTTTGGTTCACACAACCACACCATTAATTACATGGTCTCAAAAGATTAAAGGGGAGCTCAACTCCATCTAGCCTATTACAACGTGAAGCCAAAAATTTAGGCTATACGGAGGAGCAATCTTGCTACTACCACCTCTAGAAAGCATCTATGTTGTTAGCGGTAGCCTCGCTGCCCATAGGTGATGGTGGAGCTGGAAGGGGCGGCATGTCATCCTCGGTATCCATGTCGGAATCAGGGGCCTCTCCCTCCCCATGCTCTCCTTCCTGCTCAAGAAGGTGCTGAGCATCATGGGCGGCTAACATGGCATTGGCATGCTCCAAAGTACCGTGCATTCCTCAAGCTCTTCTCTTCTTTGGGCTAGCTCGTTTTGGACATTGTTGTGCGCGATGTGGAGGTCAGTCAATTGCCTTTCCAAATCAGCAATCATGGCGTCTCTGGTGCTCACCTCAATGGACAAGGAGGTCCTCTCAACCCCAATGTCACGGGCACGGGCAGACATGTCCATAGCAAGGTTGAGCATCTCGCTCTGCGACCGTCCTAAAAGTGCCTGCAAGCGGTGGTAGGCTCGGATCCATCTCATCGTAAGTGCAGCTGCAGCGACGGGATTCTCCGCCATCCTCAAAGGGGAGCTAAGATAGCACCTCATCCAGTGGGCATCGTCCGGCTGGGTCGGTGGGAACAACCCAAGCAGCTGATGCTCTACCAAGTCCTGGTTCTGAGCGCAGAAAGAACTGATGCCATTCAAGGCGGCTAGCTCACAAGTAGTCTCCATGGGTGCCCATGAACTTCCACACTCCAAGTGGAGGAGCTAGGACACGGTGGATGGCGATGTACTACCAAACGCACACGAGATCGGGTCACTCCTCGGTCTCGGACGAGGGTTCTCTCATATTGTGGCGGGGGTAGGATAATCGAGTGCCTGCAAACTGACCACAGAATGCTAGGGAAGCCTTCCCATCCTAGGCAGTCTGAAAGGAAATGTCGTTGGGGTAGCTGGCCAAGTCAGCGTGAGCGTCCTTCTGAACCAAAAAGGGCAAGGGTGAGAACCGATTAGCGCCAAAGAAAATAAAATAGATTCTGGATAGTGTAGTAAAATTATAAAAACTCGGCATTCACAAGCTCAAAAATTCCCAATTCGGCCAGGACAATTGTTTAAGTAATTCCAAACAAGTTTCATGTTGAAAGTTTAAGCAGAAATTGTCGTTAAGAAGGTGTAAAAATTCAATTTTTATCTCACTGTTCTCAGAAATTTTCAGCAGACAGGGGGTTACCATTTTAAGCATAAACTCCAGTTCTGTTAAACCATTTTTGTTGAACTTTCTACAGCATAAACTTCATAACATTTATGACAACTTTCATGTGGAACACTTTTTCGTTTGGCAACGTTTTCAGTTTCCAATTAATGATGCGAACAGACTGGTTTCGACACCCAATTTCCGGTTGTTATTCAAATTTTGATGGCGGGTTCGATGGTCACACATTAAGGTTCAATATAATTCAGTGGATTACAATGCATGAGTGGCCTATTTGTTCTCGCCAACACACATGCCAATAAACTTTTGGCCTACGAAGTTAGTGCGGTGGCTAGGCAATATCCGTCTCTCCCTATATTAACTAGCCGAACTTTTCTAACCGTTCATCATACGGAATCGTGGTTAGTGTACCTGCAGAAATTTCCATTCCAAACATATAATCAACCTTTCATGCCAGCACTCACGAAAGCGTCTCCATACATTACCACCCACTATAGAGGTGGCAACCCGAACGTTCAACATTGAACGAGCAATGTTTCATATGTCACCAAGGCAACATATTGACATTTTCATACGCTCATAAAATAGCGTATTGACTTTGTGCCGCCTCATATTTGCATATGATGCGTGGTACGCTACAGCAATCGCCGTACCTTGCGCCCACCATGCTATTCTAGTTTCATACGCCGTGATGGCGTATTGACTATGTGCGCCACTACTATTTTCATATAGTGCCGTGGTACGTTACAGCAATCGCCGTACCTTGCGCCCCACCATTGCGTAAAAGTAAATGACAGAATGAAATGTGCTGGAAGTCAGTATAATATATTATTAGCCACCTATCATATCGTGATCCCTTAACCCACATAGGCTTCACGCTCTATATAACATCCTTAGCGGTCCTAAAAATACCTTCCATCGCAATGCGCGGCGGAAGTAAGAGTTGGCAAGTTTTATTCCAAAATGTTTATTTAAGGTTTGTTGCTCTCTCTGGTGCGCTGTTTCGGCTCTGATGCCAGCTATGGCGGACCACTCCGAAATTATTCCAAGTTAAGTACCCTCGGACCGCTAATCAAGCAGTCAGGCACTTAATCCGGAATAAGCTGGAGCGCCGTCGGATTAAACCCAATTTAACCACGTACTTTCCCGATCGAAAACAATACGCGCGCCCACATGAAAGTGAGTTCCAGATATTACAACATTCCACAAATTCATCATACATAAATAGTATTCATAAAGTTATTACAAACCAAGTTTGAAATTTAAATCAGAGTAGCAAAGTTCATTGCAGCGGAATAAATAGTTCATTGCTAGCGGAAAGTAAACTAGTGACGATACGTAGTAACACCATGATGAAGCCTGCCACGGCGCTACTCCTCCCGTTCCTCGGCAGATGACGGAACCCACTCGATGTGCCATCCAGGGGGAACCTGGGTAGGCCAAGTGATTGCATCGACTGCAACATCCATCACAGTACCTGTAATAAAAGCCACAAGCAAGGCTGAGTATACTAATACTCAGCAAGGCCTTACCCGTCGGGTGAAAACTACATCACCGACTTCTAGACATGAGAGGCTTTTGGCTGGTGGGTTTGTTTGCAAAAAGCAACTAAGAGTAGATCCTTACTTTCATGATTTTAGCATCATATTCTAGTAGAATTAGCCATTCTATGATTAGCATCCTCTCTAAGCATAGAAGTGGTGCAATACAATTTAATTCATACAACAATTCATATTCTCATATGTTCCACTTGTTACTCGATGCAGCAAGCGGTCAAGCAAGTCTCATTAACACGCGAGAAGGACCGTTCGAACCGAATTTGGCTACCTGGCCAGGGGAAACCATCACACACGGAAAATTGCTTGCTATAAAAGGTACAAGCACTTCCCACCTTTCCATCGATCCACAATTTTCGGAACGGGTCACTTCCTTAGGATAAAGGTTTACTGCTTCACTCACAGCATCACGCATATATCCACAAGTGTACGGCAGGGGAAACAAAAGTTTCCAAGGAGAGATGGCTATCGGCCCTAGCTGCTTCAATCTGGTACCCGGGCTTAACGATTCCCATATATCCGCATGCATGTGGTACGTTCCAAAAACTGAACACACACAACCACACGTTTTGACCTTAAATCAATTATCATACACGGACGGGAGATTACATCTACCATCTCGCCCGTCATCCTTATGATTCCATTCATCATAAGTAAAAGACAAGCACTCCTGTGTCTCGCGAGTGACAGGAAATCACTCGACTTGTAACGGACCAAAAGCAATGGCCCTATCGATCCTTTCATACTAGTGTTGCCAGTCATAGGTAGTAGAAATATGCAACTAAGGT